>JANHGB010023618.1:0-13182 GCA_026283785.1 Coracopsis vasa
CCCTGGCAGTGTTCAAGGCCAGGTTGGACAGAGCCTTGGATGACATGGTCTAGTGTGAGGTGTCCCTGCCCATGGCAAGTGGTTGGAACTGGATGATCTCTAAGCCCTCTCCAGCCCAAACCATTCTACGATTCTATGAAAGGAGATTAAGACTGAGAATGTCTTACACCATCTGAAAGTTCTATTTGTTATACAATGAGGAAAGCGAGAGAGCTGCTCCATTGGGTTTTATCACTCTCCTTGCTTGCTATATTGGGAAAGAACAAGTCCAGAAGGGACTATTTTGAAGACAACCTTCTATTACACAAAACAGTGATCTTTCCCTGGAGAGCCATGTGTTCAGTTTGCTATTTCTGTGGAAGAAAGGAAAAAGCTCTTTCAGGAACATATCCCTTCCTCTCATCTCATGCAATGAAAGCCTATGGCAGCACAAGTGGGTTGCTCCAGTGCTTCGTTCTCTGCCCTTTCAGAAATAAATCCCATGTAACCCTTTGCTGTTTTGCAGATTGTGCACACTAATATCAAAACTAACCCCAAAGTTCCCTAAAAAGCAAAATCATTCATTCCAGCTCTTCTCTACAGCTTTCCTCTTTCAGATGCTGGGGCTTTTGATGAATGATGTTATGAACATGCCATTTGTATTAATGATCTCTTCATCAGGGACTGTAGTGATAGGACAAGGGGTGATGGGTTGAAACTGAAACAGGGGAAGTTCAGGTTGGATATAAGGAAGAAATTCTTTACTGTGAGGGTGCTGAGGCACTGGAATGGGTTGCCCAAGGAAGTGGTAAATGCTCCATCTCTAGCAGTGTTCAAGGCCAGGCTGGACAGAGCCTTGGATGATATGGTTTAGTGTGAGGTGTCCCTGCCCATGGCAGGGGGTTGGAACTGGATGATCTTAAGGTCCTTCCCAACCCAAACCATTCTATGATGCTATGATTCTATGATCTAATGAGAGACAAAATGAAAAGGCTGGGAGGAAGTACCCTCTTCTCTCCATACTGTGTGACATGAACTCTGTTAGGTTGTCTGGCTAATGCCAAATTCAATTAAACACAAAGACCCAAAGGTGATCAAAGAAACGTGACAGGCAGAGGCATCTTAGTAACCTACTGAGCAAAACAGGACTGTGCCCAAGGAATACCCTCTATGGAGACGGATCAGTCGCTGGTGTGAAACCCATTATTTCATGGTGAAAGACATTCAGGAATGTCATACAAACCAACACGGTCCCATGCCTAAAGGGCTTCAGGACTTATTCCCCTATAGAAAACAGTGAATTCAGAGATGAGTTTGGGGGCTGCACAGCTTTTTATGGGATTCTCAGGGGTGGAGGGAAAGGGAAGGTTGATCCACGTACAAACCATGAGCAAACTTCAAGCTAGACTAGACAGCAAGTAAGATGAGGGACACCCAGGACAGGGGCATTGATCTGAGCAGCCAGGATCACCCTTTCTGTGCTGTGTATGTTTCTCTCTGACAAACTCTATATTAACAGTCAAAACCATACATTAGGACTCTCCTTCATGGAAAGGAGATGAGTAGGGGTCAGAAAATGCTGAAGGTGCAATAAAAGGTCATGAGAGACAGGAGCAATGAACTGCCTTTTCCGGTGTTGGAATTGAGGGGTGCCAAATAAAACTATCAGGAGGTAGGTGAAAAAACAATGAAAGCCATAATTCACAGGCATGGAGCACTATCAAACTGTGCAATGCTGCTCACAGCATGAAAAAGCACCAAAGTTCCTATGAATGCAAGAAGTAGATAGGGAAATGTAGAAAAGAGAAACCCATCAAATGTGATAGATGCAAAGCCAGCAGCTCTTGCTCAGATGGTCTCTGGGCTGCAAGATGCTGAAGGCTGGGAGGATGCTGTGTGCTTGTTCTGCTACTTTCTTTTTGTAGCCACTACTATTGAGAGTGAAAAGACCCCTCATTTGGCCAACAAGACAGTTTCTGATGCTCTCCCAGTTGCTTAGCCCCTTTCTACCTTAACTTTATTACTATGCCTCTCTGTCACAGAGATGTGCTAAGAGCAGAGACAGCTCAAGGTCAAGCCTTTAATCCCCATCACCGTTCAGAAAGCTGCTCACGTCACTCACTTCTGGGTACCCAAAATGTGATCGTTCAAAGCTGCTGAGTGGCCAAAGCTGTCACTGATTTCCTCCACATTCACAAACCCCTGCAAATGAAGGTAATGAGGCCCAATTTGGACAAACATTTAGGACCAGCTTCAATCTTCCCCCTGCTCGGCAAATCGCTTTTAAGGAGGATGGAAATGAGGCAGCAGTGCTCGTCTTTGAAGGAAACCTAACATAAAGCTGTGTTTATTACATGAATCCCTGCAAATGAAACACTAGGGATAAAAGAGAGATTATTTAGGTGGAAAGAGTGGGGGAGGTGGGCAGGGAAGTGAGAAAGGGAATGTTTAGTCTGAAACAGGAGATCAATGGAAAAGTCTTCCCCTAAGAAAGCCGTAGAGGCCTCATCACTTAACTTAGTTCAAAGCAGAGCAGGCAAAATATCAGAGAAGAGGCTTGTGAAGCAAAAATCAGCATGCACCACTGGGGAGGAATGAAATGCTTCCCCGCCCTGAACCCCTCTGATACTGTATAAATCACATCAGAGCTGAGTTCAGACGCTATTTGCATCTTCCAGTTATTGCAGACCTCGGTGCGAAGCACAGAGGGGACATATTAGCATAGACACATGCATGCTTCCATACAGTGATAAATATAGGAACACATTCAAACCTAACTGTGCAGCCCAGGTTGACTGAAACCTTTCCTGAAAGGAATGCCACTGTTTTCATAAAAGCTTGCTCAAAAAGCAAACCAAAGAAGAGCATTTGTGACATTTTCCTTTCATGTTCCATCTGCCCTGGCTTAAAGGGTCTCTGTTTCACCAGAGGTGTTTTCAGCTTTGAAAGGGTATAAAGTGCTTGCTGAACACTGCATAAACCCATTAATGCAGTGACATGTGGCAACACCCAGAGCTTTGCAAGCAATTTCAGCTTGTTTCCTCAACAGCATTTCCAACTGAAGGATTTCTATGGTCCCCAAGACCTCAGTTTCTCAATCCTAGGCGAGCTACGACATATTTCTCTTCACAAGAGCCCTGCAAGGCAGGGCTGTGCTATTATTGCCTCTGCAAGATGAATCAAGGAGGGGCTGGAAAGACTTGCTCACAGTATCACAGGGAACCTTCTGTACAGCACAAAGAGATGCTTCAGGTAAGCATCTTATAGGAGGACACGAAGTAAATCCAGGAGGACAACGCAGGAGCCGAGTGTCCCCCTGCTCAGAGAGGTTTTGCCAAGGAGACGCTGCTCTGCAGACACTATTTGTGGCTGACAGCACTCCTGGCTCCAGTAACTGCTCCCAAGACAGAGCCAGGCATGCGAGCTCCGGTGCAATGCTGAGGCAGCCGCCTTGGCACTTATTAAACCAAATATTTAATGATGTTTTGATACGCGCAGCCAAGCCCTCTTCACACAGAGATGTCAGTAATGAGGGTTTTTGCCTGCGAGGGGAACGGAGGCGGCTGAAAACCCACATGAAAGCACTCGATGTGTGTGCACCTCTGAGGAAGGCTGGCGAACAAGCTAGTTGTCAGCAGGCATTTCTTCCTTTGGTGTCCTTTCCTATGCAGAGCTGTCGGTTACACTCATCCTGCAGTGGGAAGATGCTAATCCTGCCTGCCTTGCTCAGCCTTTGACACACCGTTATCCGCGTTTTCACTGCAGAAGGGAGCAGGCTTTAAGCTTGTCTCTGTGTGTAGTTTCTGCCTCTGGCCTTATGAAGACCCCTCATCAGGAGGGGGACAGACATGGTTGGGTCATGTACCATTTGGACAAGGTGAGTGAAAAAACTGGGGAAGTTAAATGCTGATGTGTGGGTAAGGGGATAGGATGTAGAGTGGTACTGTATAAATCACATCAGAGCTGAGTTCACACACTGCATCTTCAAGTTGTTGCAGACCTCAGTGCAAAGCACAGAGGGGACATATTAGCATAGACATGCATGCACATAGATCTGCAAGGCAAAGGTGGGGGTCAATCAGAACTGCATCCCCAGGGAGCTCAGGAGGTCATTTTGATGAGAAAAGATGCCCAGCAGTGTGCTGGACAGTTAAAATAGCCCTTGGGAGAGATGCTGTCTGAAATGGAATGCTGGGGACCAGGAACTGCGTTGTAAAAGTGAGCATCTGAAATCCTTTATCGGGTTTACCACTCCCACTGGGATCAGGAATGACATTATGGATTAATGCTCAGGACCAGTTTGAGCATGGTAAGATCCAGTCCTAGCTTTGGCCATGCTAGGAGGAAATAATGTAGAGCTATGCCTGCATATGAGGTTTCCAGAGTAAGGTGATGGGGTTAAGGTGATGGGGTTACTGAACCAGGACAGGTCATGAAGGTGAGGAACAAATCTATCTGTCTCTACCCTCCTCTTCCAGATCTCATGCTCTTGATGGAGCAAAACACAGCCATGAAATAAGCAGTGAGATGCAGCATCTTCCTCTTCTTTCAGGGACTTGGGATGTTTGATTGGACCATGGTAGCAATATGATAAGGGGTAATGGGTTTAAACTGAAACAGGGGAAGTTCAGGGTAGATCTAAGGAAGAACTTTTTGAATCTGCCAGTGTTTAAGGTAGCAAAGAGAAATTGGAGGAATGAGCAGATCCACGTTGGGAATCCTGGCTGCAGATGAGTGAAGGGGATTTATTACATAGCAAACACCTGCAATCAGTGCCAGCGGTTACATCAGTGTGTCCCACGGGCAACTGGGACCATCAAGTACAGTCCAAGAAGGCAGAGATATCTTCAAACCAGTGGAGGCACCCCAATTAAAAGCTGCCACTAGGTTGATTCATGATAGTTTAAGAAGCCAGCAGCAGTTCTGCATCCAGCATGCCCTGGCATCAAGGGCAAGAAATCAATGTCATCAACCTTGATCAACATTACAATTAAGAGGTTAATATTGATTTTTGACGTTGATGCTAAGGTGCGGTTTGTGCATTGAGTAGCTGCTGGCAATCTGAAGTTGGGGCACTATAAACCAGACTGCAGCCACAGCAATTCCCTCACAGATCCCTAAGAGACACTGGAATATAATGATTAGAGCAATTCTTAATCTGAGTCATAAACAACTGTTTCCAAAGTCTTCTACCAGTGGTGAGAGGGGGTTACTCATGCATTAGGTCCCTTCAAAGTCCCAGAATGGCACATGGAAATGTAACTCCATCTGATCCTGCAGGCAACAGACTTGTGGTCTCATCCTGTGTTTTTATCCTGAAAACTAGATAGGATTTGAGCTCTTATTCTTCATACTGGTTTGGTGCAGAATGGCCTCTGTGGCCATGTTACCTTGCTACAGGTGAGGTCTCCCTCTGATTTCTCCTGCTCTGACCGCTATAAAGAAAGCCTTTTCTCTTAGGAACATCTGAAGCCTCTCCATGAGCATTTTTCAACCTGCTGAGCAGCCCCTGCTACTCATAATCTTCAACCAACAAAGCTCAAAGTCTGTCCTGCTTAAACCCATTCTTTCCTACAGACAAATCTGATGTGAAATTCCCTTAGTCTGAGGTCCAGCTTAGTAAAGAAAGGCACAGTATTGAGAGATTAAATCAGCGCAGATGATAAGGAGATGCTGTGAAAGCTCAACATTTACCCAGGCATTTGTAAATGATTTTTTCTGTTATTCATACTTGTCATTTATATTCCAGCAGTATTAAGAGGTCTTGACTAAGATGAGAGCTGTCCTGGGATTGGCACCCTATGGGCAAAACAGTCACAGGCAGTCCTTGATCCTAAAAGGTTACAATAGGTAGTACCTAAATACTGCTGTGATTGGTACTACAGTGAGAGACGTGAATGTGCATGGAGAGGGAAGAGGAGAAGAGAGGATATATTAATAGATACACAGAGATTCAAGCTACTTTATGAATTATTGACTATACTTAAATGTTAATAATCATGTGCATTAGCTATATTTTCTATGAGAAAACACAGACAAACATCCCTGAGCTGTAAGATATTCTGCACAAAGGTGTGGATTCTGAACAGACCAAGGATGTTATTTCCCTCCCAGCACATTCCCCCAACTTGAATGGAAAAGAATCCATACAAGAATAAAGGATGGAGTCTGACAGCGGAAGATTTCTCTGCATCATTTTTACCTTTGTCACTGATGCTGTTTAGAGGAATCAGGAGGGGTTGAGTTATCTATTCAGGATGGAGAGCCAATAACACTCCATGAAACTAGAAGTGTGGATAAATCCCATCTGGATAACCACATGAAAACAACACCAGGAGTTCAGCCCTACTCTCCATTCCTCTCTCCATATCTCCTATCCATCACATAGCACTGGTTCCACGTGGCACAAAAGGATCATGGTGGGCAACTCCAAAGGAGAGCTACAGCTATTGAAGCCCCCAGACCAATACCTGTTTGACTCCAACCTCTCTTAACATGGTTTAATCCCATCATTTCCCTCTCTGCAGATGCCCATGTGCCTTTCTAAGTACAATCCAACATCTGCCCTAGAAATATTGACCACTTGTCTGCCAGCTCTCACTTTGCATAAAGCAAACCACAGATAATAATCATATCTATTAATTACAAATCACTGCTGCATCTTATTTTTCTCTGTGGTCAACTAGGGTAGCCCATGACGGCCAAAAGCAGAAAGTTGGGTGAAGGACAATCTGCGCTGCATGGCTTCAGAGAGTTCCCAAATGTCTCATGTTGGATATATATCTTTTGAGCACATCAGTATGAGCTAAGAGCAACATCTACTGGCCAAGCTGTTTAATAAGGCCAAGTGTAGATCTGGCACAACCCATGGATTTTACAGACAACAACACATCTCTCAGATGTTTTTAGTTAGTACCCAAACACAAGGGTTAACATCAGCACCTCCCAGCTGTGGAAGTGGTCATCAAAGCCAACATCTCAGCCCTGCATTCCTGAATCTAGCTCATATCCATGCCTAATCTGAAACTTTCTGTTCAAGCCCACTTTGTCCTGAGTACTGCATCTTAGTAAACAGTAAGTATCTGTGTGTCTCTATCCCTTCATAGCATAGTGCTCCTTGTGCTTCCCATAAGGTGTTCCTGGGCTGAAGCAATCTGAAGGTGAGCACCAGTCCATTTATTGCCACCAAAACTGCAAAGAGCTTATAGTGGGAGGTATTCAGGTGGTCCAACTTTAGACATTGAAAATAAAGGGTCCAAATTTGGTTGTTGGTGTGTCTGCTGGCATGAGGTGTGAGGGCTAACAACATGTCTGTGTGTTTCATGATGGGAGCCTCATGATGGGAGCCTTGACAAATAATGATGGTAAAACTGGATTATGAGGAAAGATGGGAAGAATGGGCTTCAACCACCCCAGAAGAGTCTGTCTAGGTGTGTTAATTCACTGTTGTCTCTTCCCTTGCTGCTCCTCACATTCAGCCTCTCCCTTCACAACCCTTCTCAAAAGGGAATGTGGGAATGTGTGGGAATGAGAGAGAGAAATTGGTGAAGCTGCACCCAAGAAAGGAAGCAAAAAAAGACTGAGTTCATCTTATTAGAAAGACTGGGTTTTAAAATCATTAATAACAAGAATAACTCATGCTTCCATCTCCGTGGCCTGGAGGATGGGGTCATTTGGGCATTGATGAGTGAACAGAGCTCTTAGGAACTCCAAATCAATTACACATAAAATACAATTTCCTATGCTCAAGAGAGCCACTTCTCCCTGCAGAGCAAGACTTAAAGGGAAGTAAGAGCAAAGCAGCTTGATCTGTATTCTCAGCTCACTGTGAGATCACATACAACCTTCCAAAGCACTTACAGAGTGGGCAAAGTCTCGTTTTAGAAGTCTATGGTACAGATGTGTCTATGAGAGCAGTGCATAATTAAAGGAGGAAAATAAGAACCTTTAGCATGTAGGTTATGTATTTCACCATCTTGCTTCAGAGTGAGGTGAATTTCACCCCAGAAATGCCCATTTCTCTCTGTTGATTACAAAGAGATCAAATGACCTCCTTAGACATTGAGGTTATCATTTGGTGAGAGGAATTCTTCTCTCGTAACATAGGGAAAGAAGAGATGGCAAAGAGCTGTAAGTGGTTAAAATGAGCAAGAACCACAAGCAGAAACCTATTCTTGATCCTGAAATGAGCAGGAAACACAAGCATAAAGTGAGAAGGAGCAAGCCTGCCTGCTGCAGGCAGGTGGTGAACTTGCTCTACATAGGTGTTCTGCCTGCTGACTCACAGCCACATCTGACTCTCCATTTGGTAGTCTCTTTTCAGGACATGACCAGGTATTCCTTGTAGAGAAGAGCGAAGCCAGGTCTGCAAGGATCTGTGCTCTTTGAAGGGATAGGCACCAACAGCATCACAGGACTCAGGACTTCTAGTCAGGCTTGCTAGAAGCCTGGTGCATGATCTCAGAGGAGTCATCTTCCCTCTGTCTTTGCTTTCTAAGCTAGTGAGGGTCTCTGATCAATCTCTGATCGTGATGGAGAATATGATGACAGGGTGCTGAAACTGGGAGAGGAAAGACAAATTTTGCCCTATATGATCTATAGACATAGATCCCAGATGAGAACAGTCCTGTGTATGTTTTACTAAGCCTGCAACCCAAACCCCATCAGATCCCTCAGTCCCAAGCTTCACCCAGAAAAGGACCATAACCAAACCCACATCTCTAGACAGGTATGGTACCTGTCAACATAAACCCATAAGGCAGGTAAGGCAGTGTCGTGGTTTAACCCCATTCAGTGACTAAGTACCAAGCAGCCACTTGCTCACTAACTCCCACCCTCTACAATGGGATGGGAAGGAGAATCATAAGAAGGCAAATCTCATGGGTTGAGATAAGAACAATTTAATTATTGAAACAAAGTAAAATATGATGATGATGATGATAATTAAAGCAACAGTAACAACATAAAGATTAAAAGGAAAAAAGGATAGAGGACTAAAACCCAAGAAAGACAAGTGGTACTCAATACTCACCCCTCGCTGACCCAGCTCATCCATGAGCAGTGATCTGATGCCTCTCAGCCAGCTCCCCTCCAGTTTATATAGTAAGAAAGACATTCTATGGTATGGAATACCCCTCTACATAGCTCAGGTCAGCTGTCCTAGCTGTGCTGTCTTCTGGCTTCTTGTGCCTCTCCTCACTGGCAGAGCATAGGAAACCGAAATGTCCTTGACTGAGGGTAAGAACTACTTAGCAACCACTAGAATATCAGTGTATTATCAACACCATTCTCATACTACATTCAAAACACTGCACTGAACCAGATACTAGGGAAGAAAATTAACCCTACCCCAGCCAAAACCAGGATAGGCAGGGAAGGCAGGTTTATCTTCTGCTTGATTCTGGTCCATAGATGATGGCACAGCTAAGTGCATGTTGGATCCTTTTAGTATCCCAACACCTCATAAGGAGGACAGGCAGATTCTCACAGGGAGATGGACCACCCTGTTCCTCCAAACTGCCTCCAGGACCAGCATAGAGAAATGGTGGTGGTTAATACCCAAGGCCAACAGGACCTGGATGATCTGGATGCTCATTAATCCTCATTTTACCTTTTCCTGGGAATGCCTGGTATTATCCAATGCTTTGTGAGTAGTACCCTGATTTCTACCTGGTCTCATAGAAGTTTATGGAGTGGCTTCAAAGCAGCATTCCTGGAAGAACAGGGAAACCCCAGACAGTTTGGGTCTTCCTTTACTCTCTGCCAGACTGTTACCTTCTGGTTACAGCAAATGGCACATGGAAGCTTTTAACTGAAAGTGCCTCCTTGTACATAGGAAGAAGGAGTCCTCTTATGTCTAATAAAAGACAAACCTCTAGGCTTAGAAGCACAGGGGTCTGGTTTCAGCCCCATGCCTCCTGGCTGGCCACTGTTTCTAGATAAGAGCTTGAATCAAAACACTGCATCTAAGCAGATGAGATGTTTGAGGTTTCCTGATCCCTGGCTGAGCAGGCACACGAGGCTGCACACAGGTAATGCGTGAGCAGAGGCCACATAAAGAACAGAACAGCAACCCAAGAAAGGAGGAGCATGAACCTAAAGGGGAAAGGTTGGGCTCTTGTGGCTCCTTGGACAATGCACAGAGCAAAATATTCTGTTAGCAGCCTGGGGAGCAGACAATTAAAACACCACTTGAAGCAAATGTCTCCTGACTCTGGCTCCGAATTCCAATTAGCCTGGAAAGTCCTAGTGCACTTAAGTGCAGGTTAGTGACATTTCAGGAAGGAGAGATTGATTGGGAGCTGGGTTACAGCTCAGCCGACGGGGATCATGCCTAAGGGCCTGTCCTTAAAAGCAATGGGGAATCTCAGCTTGGCATTTTCCTTGTTTTAGCTCTTTCATGTTCCCTATGAGGATGCGGAATCCCAGTAGCCAGAGCTGTGCCCCCTCCTTTCAAACACTGCATTTCTTTGGGTTTGCAATGTTCTTTAAGCATCCTTAAGGATCCGAACAGTGGCTCTTCTCTTCCTCCTCAAGTCCTTAACCTTTTCTTGCCCCAAGAATTAGCCTCTGACTTCTAAGAAACTATTTTCATACCTGTTGACCAGCTTTGCAGTGATAGAGAAATCAGGACAATGTCTGATACGTTTTGTCCCTGGTGGGCAGTGCATTCTGGATTGCTGAATATGCCAAAGGCGGCAAATAGGATGGGGGAACATATTGCAGCCGTATTGCAGCATTACCTGACAAATTACAGGTACAAACAGCTTCTCTCCACCTATACTGGCAAAGCAACATAGAGAAATACCCTCAATCAGCTCAAAAAACACTATTGGAAGACTCCAAGTGTGCGTCAGGGTAAGCCCAAGCAGGACCAGCCACCCTCTGCACCCACTGCATAGAAGAACCCTGCTGTGATTAGATGAGACTAAGATAACTACTTTGGAAGGCATGCATGAGATAAGAGCCAAACAAAGCACTGGCTAACAAGCACACAGATATAATAGATTTTCCTGCCATAAATTGAAGTAAGAGAGAGGATTTTTGCCATAAAGCATCCCAAAATTCATCTTGGTGCTTCAACGAGGCCTCTTTTGTCACAAGTTCTCATGCATCTGCACCACTGCACATACTATTACAAACACATAAAATGACTCCCTCCCAGAATAAAAGACTCTGATCTAGCACTTAAAGTGCAGCGTAACCAAAACCTTTACACACACTGGAAGAGATGAGAAGCAATACAGAAACCCAGATAGGATTGTGTTTTCTGCTATAGGTAAAAGAATGGTTTAGACCCATGATGGGCACATTGATGGACAAGCCAAACGTTTGTGTTGTGCTCTTAGCGTTGTGTTCTGCTCAGAGTTGGTGACTTTATCTTTTAATCACCATAAATTGATCTTATTTTCCCCATCCATCTGCTGAGTTGGTTTCTGGACCCATGGACTCTTCAGTGCTGAATCTGTCCACAGATTCCTGATGCACCACCTTAGCATGCTGGGCTCAGCTACCAGCCAAAAAGCCCTGCTGAAAGCAAGGATGCACTAGCTCAGTAGTACACTAGGATGCGTATATGGATTCTGGCATGCCTGGAGACAGCCTGCAAAGACAATGCTTCTACAAAGACTATTTCAAACACAACCTTCCTTTAGCCACCATGGAGACTGTACCAACATGTGCTGGATCTGTTGAGGCAGGAAGGCTGCAGCCTCAGGGGCTCTGCATGGCTCTGGGTGAGCAGAGGTAACCACTGTCTGCGAACAAGCCCTATAGCAAAGAGATGCACAGGATCAATACTGACTCTCTTAGCTTTCTATGACCTTAACCAGCCCTACAGCCTCCAAAGATGCTTTTGCACATAAATATCTGCATACAGAAAATACAACTGACTGTGAAGGCATTTTTCTTCCTTCATTTTAACTCCTTCATTTTTCCTCTCATACATGGCCAAACTTAGTACCTTAGTCCAGCCTCTCAGTATGGCCATTTTTGAGGTATGGACTTGCATCAGAAGAGAGGTGATAGCATTAGGCAGCAGCTTTCCTTTCAAGAAGCAAACTGGCTGTGGTAAAGCCAGTTCCCATCCTGCCTTTTCCATTATGATCCCAAACATTGCTCAATGTGGTGTTTTCAGGGCCTTCCCACCCCTCATCCATGCAGGACGGAGCCATATGAGTACCTCTGACCTCAAACACAGCCTGCAGACAACAGACCTAGCAAAAAACTTCCCAACAAGCCAGTTTTTGCTTTGGGAATGCACTTGATTATGCTGACAGGCAAATATTTGCCAAAGAAATCTTGCTGAGTCCTTTGGGATCTCTTTACATAGAGGTTAAATCACTGGGTGCTTTCTACTTGGAAGCACAGGAGTAAAACATGATTTTCCTTCCACCAAATGGTGTTTTCTTCTCCCTTGGTCACCTATGAGAAAGGCTTCATTATCAGAGGAAACCCAATTGTGTGTCACCCCTCATCTTTTCCCACAGATCCATTCATGGCCCACATGAACCACCTCAGACCCTTGTAAGAGGTTTATCAAACACCCCTTCAACGGATTGCTCCTCTTCGGGTCTATGGAGTAAGACGGATCAATGTGGGACTCAGGAGGGGTTTTTCTGCCCATGACTTATTTACACCACTGGGTAATATTTAATTTTACACTGGCCTTGTTTTATGCTTGTAAGTCTTAATTCTTCTCATTCCACCTCCAGCAAGCAGAGACTCCTAAGAGCACTAGATTATATCCCAGCGGGCACACTCTTGAATGCATAAATAACCTCTCTGCTAACAGCACATGGGAGATGGGCTGGGCATTCAATGAGGTTAAGTCCATCCCCCCCTCTTTCTCTCTTAAAGGAATCTTTATCTCTGTGCAGCTATTGCTCTTTCTGGTAGCAAAAGCACTATTTAGATGCAAATGTTGACTTCTTGCCAGGAGCTGGAGGGAAAATACTTGTCTAATGATGTCCTTCCAAAAGTACAACTGGTGCTCTTTTTAAAGGAACTGTATCAGAAGGAGTTAGGACTTTGGTTCCTGGCACTCTTTACTGCCTCTGCCAATGTTATCTTTTACCCCTTGAAGTCATGCCTATCTTTGCAAGGGAAAGGAAATATACATATATATGATAGATAGGTAGGTAGGTAAGTAAATAAATAGATAGATAGATAGGTAGATAGATAGATAGATAGATAGATGCAGGC
>JANHGB010023621.1:0-36983 GCA_026283785.1 Coracopsis vasa
GTCAAGGTCCCTCTGGATGGCATTCCTTCCCTCCAGTGTATCAACCGAACCACACAGCTTGGTGTCATCAGCAAACTATTTATTTTCAAATCGTAGGAACATTAAAAAAAAAGTGCTATTTTCAGATTTCTAAAATAAATGATACACATTTATTTAAAAGTATTATTTAAAATATATTTTTTCTCTTTTGTTTATAATGTAAATTTTGTTCTGTGGTAGGTGGATTTGTCGTCACATTTGTTCTTCTAAGGAAATGGAATATGTTTCAATCAACAATGCATACATTATACCTACTTTAGTGTTCAAAAGAAGTTAAAGGGTTCAAAGCTTCCCTTCTACATTTACTTTTTATAAGAAAGATGAACTTGTGCTCAAATAAATTCTCACTTTATGGACAAACTGGCAATGAATACTGAGCCAGATAGATAGAAAAATGCTGAAGTTCATTTTTATACCTACGTCATTCAGCCTCAGAACTGGTAGATGCACTTTATAGGCAAGCAGTGTTGAGAAGAGATGGTAGTCATTGTACAATACATTAAAATGAAGTAAAGTGCTTATACTGAACTAACAGGCTGTAGTCTCAGACCCTCAAAAGACTGAAAGCAACTAAATCTCTCCTCAGAGTCATGCTAAGTTTCAAAAACCTAACATATACCAAAGGGCCCATGGAAAGATTTATTGGCTGGAGAGAGATAAACTCAGACAATATCATTCTAGTTACCGAGCTAAAACATCTCTTTTGAGTGATATTATTTTTACAGAAGATTGGCTGAGAGACTGAGGAACCTCTCTCTGTCTGTGGACAGAGGCTTCTAAATTAACTCAGTGGAATATTCTTTAAAATATTAAACCATGATGACACAAAGCTTCTCAAACTGTTTTGTCTAAAATTTGGAATAAATTCTGCTTTAGAGTACTGCTTCCTGGTATGGAGGACCAGAAACTACCAAGAACACAGGACAATGAATACTGGAGAAAAAAGAGGAAAAAGCCACAAGAAGTGACAGTTACACAGCCAAGTTTCTCATACTGTGGGTTCAGTGAGTAGCAGGAGGAGCTGAGGACTGATAATCTTCCATTGGGCTGCATGCTCACGGCAAAAGCCAATTATCTTTAGTTTCTCCATTACGTCATTTGACTCAGATCTGAACGGCAGTCAACCTTTTGAGGAGGAGGCATTGCTCTATCAGATTGAAAATGTTGAACAGTGCAGGAGCTGAGAGGATTCCTTTGAAAGTCAGTAGATATTTTTTCCCACAGGGAAATTCTTTGATAAGTTCACATGAACTAATGCTTTTTGAGGTCTGTCACTCTGATTTCCATAAAGCACTAAAGGCATGCTCTGATGATATGTTATAGTATTAATTTTTTAATTTAAGTGTCATCCATTAATAAGTCAAACTGCTTACATAAACTATAAATATTTGCAGAGCCATTTTTCTCAATCACACTGAATAATATTATTCAACCAAATTGGATTAATTAGAATAGATGTGTTTTCCATTAAAAAAAAAAAAGTAATTTTATGGCACAATAATTAAAATTCACAATTACCTTTCTGTAGCACTACTTGAATTTGACAGCATGTCAAATAACTGAATATTTTCTGTTCACAATCTTAACAGTGTGAAACTTTTCCATAGTTGTTCCTTCTGGTTGCAATCACAATTGTAAATTGTAACAAGATATTTCAACTGAAGTGAAACAGAGCATGGCATGTATCTAAACCAGTGTGATGAACAAATATACAAGCTGCCTTTTCATGGAAGATATTGGGGAACTTCTCACATTATAGCTCCCAGTTCAGTGATAGGTTTATGCCAAGTTTAATGTAGGTTATTAAGTGTGCTGTACAGTTGAAGTTGGATTAATTTTTTTTTAAATCAATGTAGCTACACTACACCACTGGTTTAGGGAAACAAGTCAGTCCAGTCAAATAAATTAAAAAAAAAACCAAGCAAATGAAAACATTTCTCAGAATTTCTTCAAATTTGATATATAGGTATAATGAGTATGAAATTTCTTACTCAAAACATATTGAGGTTATACAAGGAATAAAAGAAAAAAGGTAAGAAGATGCAAGTGCCAAGAAAATGGATTTTTACACACTGTTTGGTATGTTTGATCTGATCTGTCTTGTACAGTAATTGGACAAAGGAACGCAGAATTAGAAAGCAGAAAATAAATCTACAAAGCACAAAATAGGAAAGCAGAATGACTACAGCGTAAGTATTTATTTTCACATCATCTGTGAAAATATTTTATTGCACAGTTGCACATTACAGTGACATTTCATGTGCTCAAACCACTTTTCATGGCGGTATCCAGTCTGGGTACAGCAACTATACTACCACACAATGAAAGATATGTTAAGGCATTTTAAAGGCAGAGCTACTGCTCTGTTTTCTGATGATAAAATAAAACCGTTCTGTTGGTTTCCTCTGTTTCTATTGTGACAACATTAGTCCTTCCACCTCTGGTACATGACTAGAAAATGAAGAAAAAGACTGTACAGTTTCCCAGTAATGTGTGTTGACAGATCCACTAAATTCCGTGAGTACCTGGATGCACTGGTACATGATGGGTTACTGACACTTTTTACTTAAAAGAAAAAAAAGATAAAAAAATGAACTGAAAATTCAATACTAGAAAAATGGAAGTATCTACTTATTGTTAGTTTTATATTACAGTTCAATTGTATAGGAGTACCTGTAATGTAAAATATGAGTTATTTGTTAATTCCTTCAGACATCAGTTAATAAAACAACTTCAGTAGCCACAGATCCTGAGTAGCTTTGAAAATCTGTGCCCTAGTGTTTTTTACTTACCTCTCATGCAAGTGATATACTAAAATGAACAGTTCTCAGTAAAATGGTCCAAAATCTGTTTTCATCAAAGCTAGTAGCAAGACGTAAGTATCTGAGGATATGATTTGATGAAGAATTTAGTCAAATATGTTAAAATAAATCTTCATTTTTCAGACCACATTATTTCCAAGTGCTTCAAGACAGTCAGGGAAACTTAATCAACGTAACCAAAATGCTTTATTTCATACTGGAGCTGCAAGTAAAACTGAATAAGTATGTTGGCTCTTACATTAGCTTTCTGGCACATTATTTGGCTCTTTTTGACTGTTCCCAAGGAAATGTGTACACTGGAGTTACTGAGGCATTTGATTCCATCTAACCTATAAAACTTTATAGGCCTAATTAAGATAATAATAACATCTTTTTATGGTTGTCATCAGATATGTTTAATAACAGTTTAACAAAGACAGCATGTCAGTCTTTGTATGAGTCAAGATAGGAAAACAAAGTCATAAATCTTAGCCCTTTCTTTATTGTACCTGCATTTTTGATAGCATAAGCAAAAACAGGGGAGAGAGCAGCTTTTAAACAGATGATTGAGTTTTCTCTATTGTTGAGCTGGAAATATGTTTTGTTTTAAGATTGTTTCTCGTGTGTTAGCTTACATAGTACAGGAGCTGCTTCCAATGTCAAAAAGATGTGCTGAAATTACTAAATGCTACTCACTATGAATGTTCTCAGTGTAAAAGTGGCACTCTTATTTAAGCCTCCAGAAGTGTACAGTTATAACCATTTGTTTTCTAATGCATGTCCAAAGTAGCAGAGAGAAATTAAAAACATCACTCATGCAGTATACAAAGTGGTGATTTTGGTCACTAAGGGAAAGGCTTTCATCTAACAAGTTGGAGCAAAATGCAGGGATCAGCAGAAGGCAGAAAAGATTTCAGTGTGGAAGAATCCTGTTGACACAAAAAGGAATCCTGAATTATTGTCTCTATGTTTTCACGGTTTTTAAGATCAATGTATTTTCCAACATCTGTCTCCTTACTGCAGTTTGGATATGAATTGAATTTATACGAAACATATAATATTATGATCTATCACAAAAAATGCAGGGGGTTTTCTGTATATACATATTAGAACAAGATACTGCATATAGAACACCTGAGGAAAAAAAACCCATGTTATTTACAGTGTATGGATATTTTTTTGGCTGAAACATAAGGTTTATATTACAAACTTGTTAAAATTTGTTAAAAAAAGTAGAAACTTGTTAAAAAAAGTAGAAAAACTTGCTATAATGATACTAAATTTTAATAATATTGAGAATTAAGATGCTTATTTGATACCAGTTTAAGCTGGTCCAAGTAGCAATTCTGTATGCATATATATATATGTACGACAGACAAAAGATTCAAGCAAAGACAGCTGAGCACTTTCAAAGTCTGCAAATTCAAAATTTCAACAGTTAGAAAGTGACAGACTTACAGTTGTTGGTGCCACCTCACTTTAAGCCATTGTACCTATATTTTCTGATACATATAATTCCAAAGTATATGATGTACGTTTTCTCCAGCCCTTATTTCATTTAATACAGAAAATGTTCAGTGGTTGCAGATAAGCAATGATCTGAGTCTTTGTTTTACACTCACTGGTCAATGGATGTCTTTAGGCATTGCATTATTCACTGTATACTATATAAATATTTCAATGAAACAGAAAACAGGTGGCATAGGCTTACCTGCCTATAGGGAGTAGGGTGGTCTGGCAGGGGTTTCACCTCTGCTTTGAGGGCTTTGGAATAGCAGGGCTTTGGCATGCTGTGTGACTTGCACTTGTTTGTCAGCAGTCTCTGGCTAGGTACCATGTCTGTTGGGGAGGGAATAAGGACCTTTCCAAAATACACTTGTCTCTGTGAACACTCATGCTATGGTCTAGTTCCTGAGCGAGAACGTATGTTTAAATCACTTATCTAGAGCTATCATGAGGAGGGGTACTTATATACAAATATAAACTAACAGAAATTATTTCAATAACATTTGATTTTTGGGTTGAAATGAGCTTTAAGGGTTTGAGGTCTCATTTTTAGCTTCACAACAGCTTATGAGGTCATTTTTGAAAGTCTCTCAGCTTTCAGCAATAGTCACCCGTCCAGTTTTGCTGTGACTCATCCACACCACTTGTGGGACCCAGATTTCCTAAGTAAGTGGTTCTTAGGAGGTTTCAGACTGCAAGCCAGGAAGTGACAGCCTGGGCTTGTCATTTAACAGTGTGGATGATCAGCTAGTGAAGGCACAAATTTAGACCTGCACAGGGTTTTTTCCAGTTGTGCAGATATATGCTGAATGCACAATAAGTCTGGGGAGAAAATAATGAAGGGTCATTTTTAACTGAAAATATAAACTAGAAATGCTGTGCATAAAAGAACTGAATTAAAGGAAAAATATTGACATTTTCGTAGTAAATCCTGACTGGAGGAGGTGGGAGATATTTGAGAAATGACTTAACCAAATTAGAAGTACCCTTTGTATTTGACATTTTACAGATTTCTAAAACCTGATCAGGCCAGGGAGAAGCCGTCATTTTTTGTGTGGCTCTGGAGGGCCCAGTTTACCTGGAACTCTAATAGGAGATTTTTTTTTTTGGTATGGTAAAAGCAAAATAATTTCCCTAGCTCTATTCCTAGAAGTTGATTAGTTGTTTTGTTGAAATTCTCTTCACAGGGCTCATACCTTGAGTGAAAACTTTCGATTTGAGACATTCTCAAAACAGATGTTAAACAAAACTTCGGTGATTCACAGGCTACTCTTCTATAAAAACATGAATGATACTAACAGTCACACTTATTTTTCTGCTTAGGAAAACTAACCCACCTTCAAAGTTTATCTGCTTTTGATTTGGACTTTCCCATCATACTTCAACTGACTGTAAACAAATGCAAGTCAGGAGGCAGCTTGTGTTTCAGCCTTTCAGCTATTCCCAACAGCAATATACACTTGTTTCTAGGAGAACTGTGAGTGCTCCAAGGCGAGAAAGTCAGCCCATGGGTTACACTAAATAAGAAAACAATGTCTCATATTTATTTTAAGCTCTGTTTAATCCAGTAGCTCAGGCTGAACTACAGATCCTGTGAGCTGCTTGTTGACACTCCACTGCAATGCTTTGTCTGAATATCTGAAAAGAACATTCACAAATATACTTTAGTTATGTTGTTCCACCACACTGCTGCCCTACCTCAATATGCCCTACATTTCTCTTCCTCTCTTCATATCATATGCAAATCAACATTATAAGCTCAAAGAAAAACAAAGCAACAAAACCTCATCACTCAGCTGCAAAAGAACTCACTTTAGATCTGACAAATAATACATCTTAGAGTTATTTGAAGTATGGTGCCCAAAGTAAGGAAAATCTAATTTGAAAATGATAATATCTGTAAAAAGCACTCGAGCAACAAACATGCAAAGAAGCAACAATTTTTATTTCTTATTTATACACAGGGGGTTATTGGACTTGCATTAAGAAAAAACAATTTCAATGGCCTTGGCTGATGCAATTATTTATTTCTAGACACTACAGATGTTTAATGATTTTACAAACATAACTATTTGGCAATCAACATCATAAAACAATCCTTTTCCAAATTCTGGCCCAACTTAACTGATGCTCTTCACAATCAGGAATTCTGTATACCATTCAAGAACTCATGGAGACCCCTTTGTCCTTCTGCCTCTCAGATTTCTTAATAAAAACAATGAGGGAATTGAGGGTAACAGATCTTTGTACTATTATCTTGTTGAGTCATCATCATATAAGCCTTGACAAGATTAAAAAATCTTATGTATGCATTGTACCTTAATGTTTTTATCTTGTATACTAGATCTATGCAAGCCTAAGACAGTAAAAAAGTGTTCCTGGAGGTCTGCATTAACATCAAATTGAATTGAAATGCTTCAGTGTTGTTCATTTAGGGTTTTGGTAATTCATGAATACTTGATAACTGCATCAGTAAGAGTTTAATATTTTCAACACAAATTTAATTAAATATCACATTTTTTTTCTTAAATAGCAAACATTACGAAGGGAAGCACTGCTAACCCTGACACAGAGGATGAATATATTTAAATAAACCATTTTAAGGCAAAAACATACTTCAAATGGCTCACAGGTTTGTCACTTCCTTCAGTGGCAGTCTTCATGAAACAGAAAACAAAATATTTTCCAGGACAGAATCTATGTGTTTTACTTAAAATTACAGTTTCTTAAAATAGTCAGAATGTTATCACCTATCCTCTATGTTCACTTTGACTGCTACAGTGGGTTTTACTCTGGGTAAGTCCTTACTTTCTGTCAAATATTTTGGAAGATACTTAATTTTTGAATTGCAGCTCAGCTTTATTTCATCATTTGCTGTAGTCTACTTGATGACAACTTTGGCGTGCTTCCTTAATACTGGCAGTACCTTCAGGTGGTTTAAAAATTGAATCTGTGTTCAGCATGATGCCTTAAAGCAGGTTACAATAGCAACAACTGAAAATAACTGGAACAATGCATAGAATGTCAAGATAATGTTCGTTTGTTGTTAACAGATGAATTGACTAAAAAGATCAGTATTAGACGGCTTTTGCTTCCAAGAGCACATCAGGTGCACTTTGTCTTGGCCAGGGGTTTTACCCTTAAGTAAAAATCTCCAGACCCAGCTTGTAATACAAAGGCTAAAAGGAGAATCAAAGTAGTACCTCTTTTTTTTTTTTTTTTTCTTCAAGGATGAATATGGATAAATAAAATTGGGAATTAAGGGGAAAAAACTAAACAGTAAGAAAGCTGAAAAAAAAATTATCTTGCTTTATTAACCTCTTATCCACACCCCCCCGAGCTATACTTGAGCATTGCTTGTCCTTCTGACTCTCAACAGAAATGGAAAGCAAAGGATTTTTCCACAGCATTCATACTATCCGACTTTAGACAAAATTTGAATTCTTAGACCTCCTGTATCACTAAATTCAAGGCAAGTGCCTCCACAGGAAGTTCTGCTTTTGGGCTGTAGCGACTGCATTTCTTAGGATTTCTATATTCCCTCTGGACACTCATGCTTTTCTCTGTTAAGTATTACAGGAGTGGAGAGCCCTACTTTGGAAAACTTCAGTGTTAATGTTAGCAACATGAAAATCCTCTTTTATCTGTCTTATTGCACTGCAGGCTTGCCTGGTCCTTGGTTTAAGTTAAAGCACATTAAGGATTGCCAGCATTTCAGTTAGCCTACAAAGGTTTATCCCCAAGCTGATCCTTAGCCAAGAGCTGTGCTATGCAACTCAGGTGTACTTCTAGTTTCTGACATATCCCTGGCATATCATCATGAAAAGCTGTTTTAGAAACATTTTCCTGTCAAAACAATTCTCTAAGTTTGGTCAACTGCCTTCAGGCAACTTTTCAGAAATTTTATGTACATTGAAACAGGTACTGTGTGAAATGCAGCCTAAAGGTCTCCATAGCTCGTAGTTAAATATGCTTCTTGTTGGCAGATGAAACTTGACATTTCAGCTATTATTTGTGGTTGTCTTATGATAACTAGTTAAAATATTTTATATGGACAATTAGCAATGCACTCAAATTCAGTACTTTTTTTCTCTTGGAACATCTGATATGCTCAAAAGTCCTATCTAGCAGCTGTGTTATTGTTTTTAATCCACTCAGTTCTGCAAAATGTGCTTATAACAGAAGTGTAGTGTGAGGTATTCCTTGCAGGTGATGATTTTTTATTGTTTTGTTTTGATGACAGCCTTTGTATTTACCAAATGTTTTGGACCTTCCAGTGGCAATTTCACCAATATTATCTCCAAAGTAAGATCTCAAGCCTCTTACAAAATGGCAGCCCCATCAAGCATTGCTCATTTCAAGAATGGGATAGGCAGCCATAAACGTTTTTGTATTTTTTGACTGATGAGATATTTGATGTATTGGGATTTTATTTGGAAAAATATTTAAAAAATGTCCTCAATCACATTTACAATAATATCAGTGGTGACCACTGCTCCATCAGAATAAATTGGATTACCAAAAGAAAAAAATTATTGGTCACTTGTGGTTAGTAATCTAATTGTTTCTTCATGTAAAAGCTCATATTCCGTGAAGCAAAGCAAACAGCTTTTGTTTGTCATCCAAAGAGGTGAGGCCCATAATTCATGGGTGTGTGGGAGGCTTTTAATTATTTCTGATTAGGTTCATATTTTATGGTGGTTGTTGGTACACTGTAAATAACAATTTGTACATTGGAAAATGAAAGAAGTGATTTCTGGAGTGCATGTAGGGCAGTAGCTGCAAAGATCTGTGTCACTTGCACAGATTTATCCTGTAGAGCACAAAATAAACTTACACACTGCATATCACAAAACAAATGAGATAAGAAGGAAAGCAAGCCCTATGCTACACATGGACAAGGGCAGTAGTCCTAATCAAAATATGATCTCATCATAATCCAGAGGCATAGCCAAAATGGCTGAATCCCTTGCATTTCTCTATGCAAGTATAGTGGGACATGAATTTCTAAGAAAGCCTGAAGATGATTTCACAGACCTGAAAGCAAGCCCATTTGTGTGGTCTAACATATAATGCTATTTCTCAGGTGGCCTCTTGATGTACAGTCAAATATAATTCTACGGGGTATACACTGTAAACATTGCAAAACATTACTGCAAATCCTCTTGTCACGCAAATCAGGACAGAGTTGCTGCACAGCACCATTTTATCCTATCTGTGGTGATGGCCACAAACCTTTTTTGTTTCTTACTTTTTCTTCTGCTTCATTCTGTGGTTATAAATTAATTACATTCCTTTCTTTCTTTCATTATAAAGTCTATGTTACACATTTAAATATCCTGTGGCTGTTCTCTAACATCTTATTTTATTTAACTTTGAGTTTCCTTATCCTTATTGATGTTCATGTATTATTTATTCACTTGAGTTCAATATCCTCAGTAAAGTGCTGGACCTTCAAAAGAAACCACCAGTCACAACGTAGTTCAATCAAATCTCATTTCTGCAAGTTGTCTGTTCAGGTTAAAATTAAAATGTTATACTTATCATCTGTGAATGTGAAATGGAAACAGTATAATTATGAAATACCTTTTAGAAGTTGAAAGCAGAAAGCTGATGATTTTTCCATTAATATTTTTCCTTTAAAATTATAACTTAAAACTACCTGCCAACCATGTATCTAAATTAATTTCCTACATTTCACTTTTCACACCCCAATAGAAAGTTCAAGAGAGACAGTAGTAAGAGGCTGTTAAGAGACCACATTAACCCTATGTCTGGTAAAGCTCCCAGATGAACTGTTCCCCTTTTGTTTGGGAATGCTCAAAGAGTTCTTTAAAAAGATTATGATCTCTTACTTCAGTGACTATGGTGTTTCAGTATGGAACATGTTTAATGCTGGAAATGTAAGACGACTTATCATCTCTATACTGCATAGCCACTAAATCCTTCAGTGCCTCCAGGACACAGTCAGATAATGGATGAATCACATCCTTGTTTGTGAACTTGAGTGGAAATTGACACCTTCCTGAGCCTGGAAGGCTAATTTTATTTTGTTGTAGTTTAATTTTCAATCATTAGCATAGGTGAGATGACGAACTCAAGATGTGACTGGACAGGCTGCTAGGTAATCTCATCTAGGCTCCCTTTCCCACAAAAAAGTTTGGACCAGATGATTGTAGAGGTTCTTTCCAACCTGGGCTTTATGATGATTCTATGATGAACTCTGGAAATCTGCTGACTGGATGATATGTTAAGGGTACTTGCTTCAACAGGCATCTATTTGAGTGAGTGTAGATGGTGAAAGGTTTTCTCATAATTCTCATAATTTTATAGGTGAAGATTTTTGTCTGCTGCATGTTATGGGAGCATCCTTTAATATTGATAACTTTTAATAACCCAGAATATAGCCTCTAGACTATATCATCATAATATAGCTTCTATTGTAAATGCACACAAAAACCTTTCAATGTAAAACATATATCACTCTAAGAAAAATCAAATTAAATATGTGAAAGTTGAACTTCTTCATCATTGTCATACAATGCAGACAACTTCACCACAGTCTCTGGCTGGATCCCTTATTTCATAATGTGAACCCCTGCATGGGTGAAATAACATGTGTGATAGCTCCAGGAAGATATGAGCTCAAGTTTAGCAGGTCTTTTGCCTAGCTACATGGTATAGCCAGATTATCACCAAAAGCAGCCCGAGTAGCTGTGTGTCCTGGTGCTGTTATCTGTGCTAGGATGATGACTATGTGCCCCTGATGAGCTTACAGGTGTCAGAAAATTAGAGCAAGGAGTTATGTGCTGAAGAGCATGGTTTCCAGGCAGCTGGAACCAGGCTGAAGAAAGGGTATGATGGGAACCTCAGGAAGTTCTATAAAGACAGATGTGAAAACATGCACCTGTGACGGAATAATCCTGTGCAGTTGCATGGGCTGGGGAGTCAAGTGTTTGGAAAGCAGCTATACAGAAAAGGACCTGAGTGTCCTGGTATACATGAAATTGAATGTGAGTCAGCAGTGTGTCCCTGTGGCTATGAAGGTTAAACACATTCTAAGCTGTATTAGTAGAAGTATAGCCACTGTGTTGCTAAAAGCCTCTGATGAGTTCTTGTGAAAGCACACCTGGAGAACTGTGCCCAGTTTGGGACTCCCTGGTGCAAGAATGCTTAGACAAACTGGAGAGTCAGCCACGGTGACTATAGGACTGGTGCACATAATGCAAGAAGAGACAGAAAAAGTTGGGTTTGAGCAACCTGAAGAACAGTCTGAGGGGGAATCTAAATGCTGTCTGCAAGTACATAACAGTTTTAGAGAGGACAGAATTCCTGGAATGGGACAACAAAAGTAAAAGTGACAATAGTCACAGGCTGCAGCAAGGTAAATTCTGACTAAATTTCAGAAAAGCAGTTTTCACAGTGAAGTTGATCAAATGTTAAACTAGGTTGCTTAGTGAGGCTGTGAAACCTTTACCCTTGAATGTCTTCAGAACTTGACTGGGCAAAGCTCTGAGCAACCTGATCTAACTTTGAAGCTAGCAATGGGTTCAGCTCCAAAGGTTCTTTCAAATGTAAATTATTCTATGGTTCTATGAGTTTTGGGGTATGAATGAACTGATAATATATGATTAATGTGTACTTACAATATTTTCTGGTTTGAGACAACTTACTAACTGGTCACAGCCCTGTATGGACATGACCATACCATTCTAGTCCAGAGCGGTTCAGATGCATTATTTCTGTTACAGATTTATTCCACCATTAAGAATATGTCAGCCCCCAATTCTCTGACTAATAAAAATGTAATGATTTTGACTTTTGCCAACATCATGCAGCTCTAAACAAATAATGAGCTGTACACAGGACCACCCCCCTGGTCATGCATCTCTATTGAAGTTAACATAAATTAAGAGAACCTGAGGACAAAAGTCTGGTTTAAAGAGCTCATTAAATTTCCAATTTCTTTACCTGAAGATAATGATTGTGAAGGGAAAACTAATTAACCTAATGATTGATTACCTTCCTCAGAATAGTTCAACTGTTTTACAGACCAGTTTTTGTAGTCTTTAGACTTTCAGCAGTGTATATATTTAATTGTTGGTGTTTCAGAGTTATTTACCACAACTTTTGGGGTTTTTTTTCTTCTTTTTATAGGATGCAGCAAACATATTAGAAGTCTCACAACTGGAGACACTGCAGCTATAGAAAATAAGTTTATTTTCCCATTTGTTTTTTGGCATGAATACCAAGAGATCACTGTGAGTGAAATTTATTGTTCTCTGATGGGCACTCTCCCAACAATAAAGGGAATAGCTTCTATTCTGAAATCAATGTTTGCAATTTTCTGCTTCTCTTTCAAATACAAAGAACACATTCTTATAATTCACAAAACCATTTACTAGATATTCCTTCAATTTTATTCATTCACTGGTACTTGCAAATAACATTGGTTTTGTTTGTTAGATTAATTTTAATGAGAGCAGCTGTTTCATTGGAAGACTTTAAGTTGTAGGTTACCTTTCTCAGAATAAAAGAAAAACTCAATAAATTGTCATGACAAAATATTTTCTGCAAGTAGACCTGCTGATGACAGGCCATGTATTAGAGTCGCAGTAGCTCTCAGAAAATTTTTGGGGAGCCAGATAAGATTTTTTTTTGGGGTGGCAGATAAGATTTTTTAGGCCAGATAAGGGGCATAAAATGGTTCAAATGGATCTCTACTAATTTGCAGTAGCTGGCAAATTGGTCTATGATGAAGCTAGGTGTTTACAGAGCACATAGCTGAAACTAGAACAAACTTTTCACGATTTTTTCCAATGATCAATGATGAATATGTTATTTCCACATTTCAGCTTTTCTAAAAAAGCCCCAAACCCTCACCAGTCTCTTAAAGCCAGTAAAAGGTAATTTTCCCATTTTCTGTATTCACATGACCCTTGTTATTTGAACAGTTCGTATGTTTGAGCAAGTAACTATGACAATATTACCGAAATTCAAAAGGGCACCAAAACCCGAAATAACTTTGAAGTACCCATCTCTGTTGAAATATTTAGATATTCAAAACAAGAAATCAAGTCAACTCTCTCTGACTTTCAGTTTAGTTTTCTAGTCCTTTCTAATCTCTCTCTGATTATTTCTGTCAAGCCATTTCACTTAATTCTTCTATTTACAATTTTTTTGTCTCCTAAAATATAAAAAACCCCATGTTGTTGATTCTTTCCTGTGTTCTGATGAAATTTGATACTAACCTGGAGTACATTAGAGGGTAGCATGTTGGGTCAGGATTGAAATCCCATCTTCAATTCAATTGAGCAAAAAACTCTCATCAGTTCCAAAAACTGTCTCATCAGTACAAGTTTGAGGTACTGATCGCTCTGTTTAGTGATACAGGAAAACATGCTGGTCTAGAATTAATACTCTGGTAATCTCAACACACTGTTCCAGCCTGTGCAAGGCAGAATCTCATTTACCTGCATTTTGGAATGCAGAAGCAAATTCCTAGGCTTAGAAGAGAAAAGTTCTATAACCAGAGCTGAGGTAAGGCTGGTATATGCTGATATTACATCCTCAAGACATGAGGGATAACAAATGGAATAAGGAGGGCTGGTAGCAGAGAGGCTTCAGACTGTCTATGATGGCCTTGTTGAATTCCCATTTGGACCACTTTGTATAAACACACAGCATAATAACATGAATGTTGAGATCAATGAGCTAAGTGTAAATTTATTGAAAAGTCTGCAATTCTATCAGAATCATGGAGGATGTTCATATACTTTTCAACAAACTACTTTAGTCTTTGATATCATGATTTATCATTTATAATTTAAAAGTTATTTCCTTTCATTCTCAAAACTGGTGTCTAGCTGGCAGTAAACAAAGGAGGAACTCTGTGCAGCAGTGTTTTTTCCAGGCTGTGTTCTAGCTATAGTTTTACACTTCCAGAGAAAGAATTTACAGGCTAAAGAACTGTTTGGTTAGCTTTCTTACAACACGGTATTTTACAAAACTGTTGTTTAATTCTTGAATTAAAATTTAAACCTTCTCAAATAAGACTAACAATATCTTTTCTGAAAAAAAAACCCTCAATAAAATTTAATGCAGGCTAACACTTATTTTAAACTCCATTGACATCAAGTATTTCCTTTTATCCCTTTTCACTTGACTTACTGTAGAGCCAACTTGGATGCAGTTGTGTTGGGAGCTAGACTAAATTACTTGACTTATGTCAAGAGAGAAGTTGTTTCATTTCCTCCTTGTCATGGACAAATGATATTTTTAATGGTCTCTCCACCTTATGCTTTCTGAGATACTGCTTTTAACACTGCATAAAGGAAATACAGCTGAGGGCAAGACCTTGGCATACCTTAATATAACTTCTGATCTGGAGCCTGGAAGATGTGGCTTTGAACCAATTTTTTTTCTCCTACAGTATAGAAGGCCTGCCGTAGGCTGTCTAGCTTGGTAAAATAGGAAGTTATGTATTTTTATAGATTTATGTTGAATATTGACAGGCTTATAAAAGGTTCATTTTATGGGTAAGTTAATCAATCAGAATTCTAGATACTTTAAAATTTTAAGCATCCCATAGTTAATGTGAACTTGAAGCTGCTAAAGTAATAAAACTTTCTGTTGGGTTTAGGATCATTGCTCTTGATAACAGCTTTATCTTGTTTTTCCTGAAACTTGAAAGGCTACAATGGACAATAACAGACACATAAGTTGCCCCTCCATTTTCAAGAATAAAATGAATTCACTGATGAATTCGTTTGTTATCATTATCTTCAGTACTTCACAGTGCAGCAAAGAGCTGACTTGAATTTCAACTTGAGTAAAGAATGATAGATCTTCTCTATTAAGGACAAACTAGAAAAGAAAGTAAAGTCTTTCTTTCTCAGTCTCTTTCTTGTTCCAGGGAGACAGGAATCTGTGCAAACCCTGTAATAAATACAAATTACCTCTTTTGCAGTGCTGGCTCATCTCTGCCAGCCAAGACTCTAGCCTCTGCCTTTGCAGGGAAGCTTCAGTCTCAGGGAATCTGTTCTTTCTTATGCCTGCACAGTAATTACATTGGAAGGCAACACAAGCACACTGTAGACATACTACTGGGTGACTTGCAGTCCTTCTGCCACAAGAAGAGTTATAAGACAATACAGACTTGCCTGTAAGGTCTGAAGGGCTGTAAATCCAGTGTAAATTCTTCAATCATTTACAATCACATAAATGGACACAGAATTTACCTACTGTTGTAGATATTACATGCTACGTCTCTGAGAAATGCCGCATAAAGCTGTCTAGGAAATATCTTTGCACCTCTTTAGTCCAGGAGTCTTTCATCATACTCTGTAGCGAAAAAGCCAAGGAGTCTGTTGAACCTGCATCAGGCTCATAGGCATGCCTTGGACCTTTGCCATGTTACATGGAATAATTTGATTCTGATACCATCTTCTCATCTGTGCCTTTTACTTATGTAAGGGGTCTCATTCACCATACCAGAACCCCTTCCCACTACTGTGGTTTATAGAGCTGCTTTCAGCCCTTCGGCACTTTAAACCTATATTTAAGGATCAGGACAGAGCAGAGGACCCAGTTATCTGCATATCGACCATCTCCACGGTGGGAGAGGTGTATTTGCTTGTGTTAAACAAAAGAGAAGTCTCATAGCCTTTGGCGGTAACAGTGATTGAAAGGACCTATCTGGACATAAGTTTATGTTTTAGTATTATTATCTCCCATTATGTTTCTATACTTTTTTTTTAATAAATATATTAGACTAAATGCAGTTGCCAGCAAATATGCTAAGTGACAGAACCCTTTCGAAGAATTACAAGAAACAGCAGCAGAGGACGTTTTTATAGGGAGAAAAGGTTCCTACCAAAAAGCTTTATCTTTTAGGCATACAGGTGTGTTTCATCACCCTTTAGAAAAGGTAAAAAAGAATATTTCCATAAAAGAAAAGAAATAAAAGACATTTTAGACCCTCATTTGTTCATATTATATGTTTCCTTCCCCCTGTAAAATACTACAAATAAGTTTAAGAATATAAGTTCACTTACTCTGTCCTCCTGAATTTGTAAAACATGTACATTGGTATTTTTTGTTTTGGCTGTAAAAAAGAAACAAAGGAAACCATTAATTCTGTTAATCTTGTGAGAAATAGCTAACAAAGTCTACTTTAAATATTATGAAAAAGATGCAAGTATTTGGTTTTCAGTACAAAGTCATGTCTTTAATTATTGTCTAAATTTTAAATTTGCTTCTTTCAGTTTCCTGCTAAGTTTTTTTCTTTCTCTGGAGCCTGTCTGATTTTTGGCATCAAAAGATTTAAGCTTGGAAGAGTCATAGGTTAAGTTGTTTTATACACATACTGCTGTCCCTTAGGTTAGTTACATCCTTTAGACTTCTACCTTCTACTATAAAGCACAGATACTTGGAGGAAGTAGTCTAATCTCCATTTTACATAGTGCATTACTGATAACAGCCTGAAAATTAGATGTTTATGTTTTATGCACTAATTTCTTGATCACAGAGCAGTGAAATGTTTGAGATAAAAAACCTTGGAACACAAACACAGAGCTGCCCAAGGAAAAAAAATGCAAACAGTTCTGCAAAGAGAAGTGATGTGATGTACACACTGAAGACCACTCTTCAATCAAAAAACAAAGGGAAATTCTCCTATATGAAAATGCAATAATTAGTTTATCGACTAGAATTAGGAGACTGTTGTGAAACATGCAGAGAGCCCAGGAAGCACAAAATGATTTCTCAGAACTGTAAAATAAGTATATCAATAAACACAAGACATAACAATCTAAGAAAGCGGGAATATGAAAGAAAGAAAATGTTACAATACTGATTAACATATTTTGAGAGCAAGAAGCTGGCTGTTCATAGTGAGATGGCAAGAGAAGAAAGTACATAAGTAATTTGAAAGGATGAAAAAATAAAACATATATGATTTCTCAAAAATATCATATTTGTGTGACATTATTTTTAGAAATTACTTGATGTGCTACTGAAATTTTGCAAAATCCAGAGCATTTGGAAAGTCACAAAAATTGAAAATTTATCAAGATTAGAGCGAATGGGAAACTTTTTGGAAACTTATGACTTTTTTGATCATCAGTACCTCAGCATATGGCAGAACACCTGCCATGTTTCTTATGAAGCTGGTTGACTGAGAATGCATCAAATTGCTTTCCCAATTCTTTGTGCCCTGTCACTGAAGGAAGCAGTTTCTTGGCTTTCCTGGTTTTTGAGTTCCAGCTCCATAATGGTCCACCTGCCAAACATAACCAGAATCTGAGCTGGGGCATCTTGGGATGCCAGTAACCTCAGCTGAGGCTGAGGACTTGATTGACACTTGGGCAGCACTTTAGGCAACAACCGGACAGTGAACCAGCCAAAATCCCTCCTGGCAGAGAAAGCTCCTCAGAGCACCACTGACAGTGTCCCTTTCTCACAGAATGCTTTGACGCTGATGGACTCAGTGTGTGGAAAATCACTCAGAAGATTTCCTGACAATACTAATTTCCAGTCAATATTCTTGAATTGCATAAAGGTGGCTTTAAATAGGAGTGAGAGACAATGGTCCTCATAAAAGTATTTGGAAAGATAAAGGAAAAATATTAGAGTAAGTTTTCATAAAAGAAAAATATTAAAGTAAGTTTTCATAAAAGAAAACCAAAGAAATATGTATTCTCCATATATCAGGACTAACTGCTGAAGAAAACAGTCATAACAGTGATTAGAATGATCAGCTGTGCATTGTGCTACTGATGGAGATAGATAACATTAGAAAAGGGACAAACTAGTAGTGTGCTATGTAATGATGTCCAGGAACTGCAAAGGGACTCTTACAAACACTGCTGATCTCCTGGTAAAGGAGATGAAATATATTCTACATAACAGGGACAAGAACGACCAATGGACAAATGTTTCATTACCCTATTTCAATTCTAGCTCTTCTGTTTTGAAACAGCTGGTTTTGGTATCCAAAAACCAAAGTGCATTAGAAGTACTGCAGCTGAATTCTTAATTTGATTAATTTAATCAAAATAACAGTATTTCTTTTCAGGGCAGTTGCCTATTTTGAGTGATGTCTTAATAGTTGGAAAGATATGCAATAAAAGTGAATGAAAAATATTGAACTTCAGAATTCGCTTTCAGGTAGAAATTTTCTCAGTCACTTTAAATTTTAAACAGACATACTGAAATAAATCTTTACGGAACATTGCACAAACAAATGTTTTTCCTTCGTATTTCACTCAAGAAGCAGAAATTAAGAGTATCTTAGAAGGTATTTTTTAGGCAACAGACCATTTACTTCAACTAACTGTTTATTTTGGAATAACTAACCCTGCAAAAAGTGACGGTTTGCATGATTACGTGGAGTTTTAAGCCCCTTGCATGGCATTAACTCATTTTCTTTGCGCAGTCTTCTGGTTAACTCGGGCAAAAAGGTTGTTTCCCATATCAGCAAAACTACTCACAGGGATGTAACTAAGGAAAACTTACAGGATCAAATGAAATGAAAATTAATCTGGCTAAATAATAAATATCTTTAATTTCTTCTTATGAGGAATTTAGAGCTTTGGGTCTTTCTCAGTTATCCATCTGGTTATTTTTCAGCTCTTAAATAGTCTGAATTTCTTTAAAATTGTTTATTTGGCTATGTATGTTGTGTTGTTTATTTTTATTCAGAGTTAAAATATTCTTTTTCAGTAACTTAACAGATTTATTTGTTAGCAGAGCAGAAAAAGTAATTGAAAAATGCTATTATTCTATCAGCAATAAATTATTGCAAGTTTAAGTGCTAAAAATCGACAGTTTAATTCAGTCAGAAAAGACACAGAGTAGTCAACATCAAACAACGATGAGTGTCTAGTTTGTCATTAGGTTTTTCTTCAGAGTAAAATGCATGGTACCTTTTACAAGAAATAAAATAGATATTAGAAGACAAAAAAAAAAAGTATCATTTGTTCAGTTCTAAAACTTACATCATAGACTCACAGACCTGTTATTAAAATGCACATTTAATTTCTTTTCTAGTAAGGATTTCACTTATTAAAGTGTAAATATGTAAAAACTTCATTGTTCCAGAAAGTAATGAGAAATGATCTGATGAGACAGGAAAAGGACACACTATTTTTGTGTTATAGCCTGAATAGGCTTTTCTCTGAGAGACTAAATGAGGAGGAGCTGAGGTGTGTGCACTCAGGGAAGAAAAGGTCTTTGGAGTATCACTGGAATTGTTTGGAGTACAAATTAACAGTCTCATTGCAGGGCTTTGTTTTACCTAACTTGGAGAAACAGATGGGGGGGATGTGTATTAGCATTCGTTTGGATCAGGGAGAAACCAAACCCAAGCCAGGACATCAGCCCACTCATGAATGTGGGGCAGGATCAGGCCTGGTGAGGTGACCAATGGTCAGACATGGCCCCAGCATGTGACTTCTACAACAGAGCTCAAGTCTTCTAGCAATTGTTCTTGTGGCCATGCCCTAACCTATCTTCATCTTGAGGATTCCTTAAGAGACAAAAAGTCTTTGGATTACTAAACAAGGTGGAGGTGAATTTTTCAGAGGTATATAACGTGATTAGGCTGTGTGGTCTCTGACCACATACATAGTCGCTTCCCTAGTGTCAAGGTGTTGTTCCAGAGGGCAATGGACCTGAGCTTCTCAAAAATTATTTCTTATTGAAGTGTTAAATTATTGAGTAGATGTCCATCACTTAATAGAAAAAAGATAGACACAAAATATTCGGTTTTGGTAAACAACTCTTTGGCACCTTACACTTACCTAATCTAAATTAGGTCACACAACTATCATTTCTCCTTGGCAAAGGAAGAGCAGAATGCAGTTTTCATGAGATTATAGGCAAGTTCTAACATCAAAACTAAAGCCTTGGCCAGCTTACAGTTTGGTGAACCAGAAGCATGAAATCATTGAACTTTACTTGCACATGTGCAATTGGTTTTGATCATTGGGAGTGCCAAAACTGTATTCTGAACTTCAGACTTGTGAATCTGCAGGAACTAGTGCTCTAACAAAATTTCACCAACCATGCTTAATGAAGATTAAGAGATACCAGGCTTTGTTTTCAGGGTTATTACCAAGATTAAGGTAACCCATTATAGCTGAGTTTTAAATTCCTAGAGGAGAGTGAAGGGGATAATGTTTTTACATTATCAGCCTTATTGTTATCAAAAAAAAGTGGAAGAAATATTTTTATTAATAGAACAATTCATCCTGAGATTAATGACTCAGCTTAAAGCTCATAAAATTAGTTGCCGTAAAACAGATTAAATTTAATGCAGATTGCATGTGGTTTTCTTGTTTATAGTTGCCTTGTTTGCATTTTCTTTTCTTCTTTTATATTCCTTTGAAATAATGTCTTTGTGAGGTTCTGAGTTAAAAACTGTCTGCACTCACTTTTACCATCATTTTCTGTGAAGAATTGACAGATACTTTAATAAAGAATGGACAGCTGGTTTATAGACAAAAAGGCACAATCAACTCAGGCTACAGTTTAAAAGTACATAAAACAGTTGTACCCTACTAATGAATTTTAATAGTTTTGCATCTTGAGCATCACACCATTTGGAATATCCATAATTGAATGTGTATTTTGTTAATTAAATATTCCCCTTGAATTATTAAAAGAAGCAACTTGTACTTTTTATAAAAGCTTCTCAGAAATGTTTGGATGATTGTTTTGGCTTGGACTGGTTGGTCTTATTTTATTTTATTTTATTTTATTTTATTTTATTTTATTTTATTTTATTATTTTATTTTAATTTATTTTATTTTATTTTAAAGTTATTTAAGTTATTTCAACTTTCGAAATATAATTACTCTTTATCAGTTTGTCTGACATAGGAAATGACTTATCTTCAGTTTTGTCACCATGTAGCAGTTGTTAGCTGCTTTCCATTCTAATGTTGCCTTTAATTTTCAGAGAAGCAGTAACTCTGTGAATCACAAAAAGGAATATAACCATTGAAATATCTAAGAACATACTGGGAAGAAGGGATGCTAAAAACCTTTCTGTTTGCACTAATAAAAATGTGATGATATGAAATGGGTAAGAATAACAAAATCTTTAAACTAATCAAGCTGAGGGACATAGATTTTCTTTGATCTAAAAATCAAAGCTTTAAAGTGCTCTAAAAATAAATATAACTACTGGTTTTTAAACTGTTTCTCCCCAGCAGGATTTAAGATATACTACTTTAAAAATTAATTTGGAAATTAATGAAATTAATTTCGGTGATGAAAATAATCTGAATATAAATTCATTTTGAAATTAAAAAGAAAAGAGGTAAAGTATATTATGATTGATATAGTTTCTCATTTGTTGGGAAACTAATGACTCACAAATCATTAAAATTACTGACAAATGGCACTGTCATTCAGTATAACCATAACTTCAGTGTTCTCTATATTATCAACTATTTACTGTTCTGTGTACAGCTAGCTTGAGTGGAAGACTGAATGATGGTTTTACCTCTGTTTGTTAGTGCTCCAGATAAGGTCAGAACTGAGCTTCAGAAATAGAAATCTCCAATCATTCCTATGTATTATCCTTTGCTTTACACCAATATCAGAGCACACAAATTTGGTTTTTTTTTAATAAAACCGAGACAGCCACAAGGCTCACCCTGAGTGCATTCATTCCTTGGAGCCAAAATAATTTCAGAAAAAAAAACCCTGAAATACACAGTGTGAATATCTGGTTTTCAACAGCAACCATTTTGTTTTACAGCTCCACTTCTGCTGTACTGCATTGCATGTTAATGTGAATGTAGGTGAATTCAACTTAAATCCTATCTATGACCTTGGACTGGGTGATGAGCATATTGAGTATGTTGGAAGGGTAAGTTTGGACCTATGCTTAGTGAATTCAAGGAGTTGGGCTAAGTATACATATGCTACTTTTATTCAGTCATAATCTGCCCCTACTTATCTCAGCAAGTGGGCATAATATTTTTTTTCTTAAGCTCTTCTGAGCATTTCTTGACAGAAAAGGAGAGGTATGATATCTTCATCTTTCCCAGGATGATATCTAAACAGCTTTATGCACCATAAATGGGAAAGTCCCTGAGAATATACTTGCTGTTAAGAGGACACCATGTGGTAATAACAACCTGAAAGACAGAAATCAGTGCTGTAAACTATCCACAGATTCAAGGATTGTATTTATATTTTGCTTTAAGTACAATTATGTAGTATATACAATATTGATGGAATACGAAAAAGCCCTCATAAGTTTAGGACAGGACAATAATGGCATCTATCTGTGCAGGTGAATACTGAATTCTGTTCTGTGCAGTAACATAGTTTTAACTAGCAGAAAAGAATAAAAGCTTTCAGAGGCACCTAGCATTGAACTGGGGCAGTGAATCATACTTCAGTGATACTTGAGTGTCTGGTTTGTTAGTCTCTGCCTTGTACGCTGCACGTAGGTTTTGACAGGTGCCCAGTACAGAGTTCCAGTCCCCACTCTGGATATAATTTACAACAGAAATGTTGTAGATATACATTGGAAATGTGAATTATAAAGTTTAGCTGAAAAGTGTTTAATAAATATCTTAATGCATATCATGTTACATGGTGCAGTTGACAAGTCTGAGTGACTTAATTTGAAAGCTGGCTTTTAATGAATAGGAGAAATAACAATTGTACCATCAAGAGAATGAAAACAATGAATTGTCATTGATTACTGAAATAACAAACACATGCATATTTGCTGATTTTATTGAAACACAACTGTGTGCTTCAAGTCTGACAACAGTGGAAAAATATGAAAACAAGTGCCCGTTGAGAAATAGGTGAAAGCAATCACTTTTCCCAACTGGAGGCTCCCTGTATCTTTTCTAACATCACAGAATTGAGAAAACTATGTTATACAACTTTTTTAATCCCCAAGACCTGCAACCTCTGAGGCCAGCTTAGTAAAATCCTATTAACACAAAATGTCATATTATGTTATGCAATCAATGTAAGGGAAGGTATTAATACAGGGACACCTCATAGAGGCTCTTGCAGAAATCGTAAGCAAAATTTCTGCATCTAATCAGCTACTCAAATGGAATTTTAAAATCCAGATTCCATCTAGTTTTAAAATAAACACTACTAGAAGAAAGAACATTGAATCGGCTGCAAGCATGTTTATAACAAGAAGTAAAGTGGTATAGCTAGGGGAGACTTTATATTACATTTTCTCTATGACATTCCAAGAATTTACCTATTGTAAATTACAAAACGTTAGCCTTCTGCATGCCTGCTCAAACTCACATAAGAATCTTCTAGAGAAGGAGAAAACCCAGTTTGTTGTTTCTATTCCTGTAAGTAAATTGTAAGTATCGGGTAATCCTACCTCTTAAAGACAAGAATATCAATATCACACATGTACTGCATAACAAATAGTCTTATAGCAAATATTGTGACCAAGTTTGAGAGAAAAATCCAGTTTTATAAGCTCATACAGGGAGGCTTTTGTTGGTTTAGTTTTGAATTGATGGCAAGATTACACAATGTAAGAATATTAAACTTGTTTATTTAGTTGTTTGAGTGAAAGGTTGGTGGCTTGCAAACCTGACCAAAGTATTCCTTCCATTTCTATCCTCCATCAGAGGAAAGTAAAGAATAGAAAATTAGCTATGCACTGGGAAACTGAGGGTTTGCCTGATGATGTGATAGGAGCACTACTATCTGCTGTCTTACCTTTAATATCGCCATCAGTGTGCCTATCACTGTGCCTTAGAGTATACACCCTCAAGGTGTGAAACTGATTTTCTCTTCTGTGTTCACAGTGCCAGCAGTGGTGCCTTGATTCTGGACTGGATGCAATGTGCTAGCATGCTACCGATATAAACTGAGCCTGGGGAGGCTTAAAGGAGTCTTCAGTTTTTCAGAGGAAGTCTAGAGTGTGGAGTTCAGCCTGGGGAGGCTTCAGTGACCCCTGAACTTCCACTGAAATACATCTTGACTTGGTTGGGACTGTTTTGAATTTTTCTCAGTCTGAATTTCAAGTGAAAGGATGCCTGACATACTTGACTACAAGGAGATACAGCTGTGATGACTCTGAAGGACAAAGAAGTAGGGGAATTCCACCCACATACATTCTGCCATCACACATTAATGATATACATAATTCCTCCACCCAGATGAAGGTGGTCCCTCAAGAACACCATGTAACAGTACTGTGATGACTGGTCCATGTAGAGATGCATATGTAGATGGATGTGTAGAGGTCTAAGATTAATGATATTACTTGATTGCTTTATAGAACTTTGAGTTGTCATTCAGTGATTGATATTTATTTTCAATTCTTTCCACCTCAGTTTCTTCATATCCATCTGTCCTGTCTAATCTTTTGATCTCTTCTCACAGCTAAATGTTTGGTGCTTTTTATTTATATATAACCCAGAGATGACTTTGAACAATGCACTCTGAAAAACTGAATTGGAAATTCAAGACTACACAGAAACAGGGTTGTAAATAAAAAGTAAATATCTCATTTACTTTTTAAAGCTATGAAGTCCTTCAGAATAAAAGCTCCAGCAAACCTGCTTCTAAAAATTTTGAAACTACTGGTTTAAACCATTACCACTTGCCTCAATGAGAATAGTTGTGAGGTGGGCTGCTAAAACTGAACAATTGCCAAATAATTTTAGAATCAGTATATTCTCTTCATAGAAATGTATGGACAATATAAATATTTTTATCAGTGCCAGTTAACTACATCATAAATTACTAACTAAAAACAGTTTTTGCTTTTATTTTGATAGATACCGTTAACCTTTTGCAATGATAGATATTGATATCTTTTTTATTGATTATTGATTTTTCTCTGCAGATAAATCCAAGATGTGTTCAATAGTTATACTATTGATTTAATTTAATATGAAAAGCTTTGTCCATACATACAATGCGCTACAAGTATATTCTATGTAAATTATGGTATGGACTTATAAAGATACGATTACAAATGAATATATGTTTCATAGGAAAAATACTAGCAATATTGAAATTAATGTTAAGATTGTTACTGATTTTTATAGCTCAGTATTTAATTTGCTTTATATTTAATATTTTATTTAGCTCTGCTAAATATAATACACTATATCATATGTAGTATTTAGTAAGAAATATTTTAATTTCAACAACAGATTGAAACCCATCTTATCACTGATACTTGCAAGAAATAATGAAATGCAAATAGTCATATAGAAAGATCAAATAAAAAAACCCCAAACCCTCAACCATTGGTTGTTTTAGAATATGAATATTGCATATTTAAATTCCCAGTCAAACAACTTCTAAATTAAAACAATTTTCAAAGTTTTGCTTTTTTTTTTTTGTGCAAGAAAATAATTTAATCTTAATTTTATCTCCATTTCAGTTTTTATTACTTTCTTCAGTTCTAAACTAGAATTTTTTATTTAGCATGTGGGAAATTTTAATATAATTCCCAAACATGTCTGGCTGAATGTCTGCAATATTAGATAGAGATTAAAGGCTATTTTTGAACCAGCTAGATTTCTTACACATTTTTATGAAAATGTAAAATGTGTTTAGAGGCATTCATTTAAGAAGCTATTTTGGAAGGCTCTAAGTCTGCATTATATACCAACTTGTTCAGAGTTACATTATCAAGAAGAGGAAAGAGATGCAGTGACATTTCGGACATATTCCATTATCCTTTTAACATCAGACTAATATTAGAAACAGAAATGCATTGCTAAGTGTCTTTCAGGCTGCATTTATCTACCCTTACCTCTTTTCCCAGGAAGCATTTTTGCAATAGTAAGACTATTTCTTCCCTTCAATAAGCCATTCCTAATAGCAGAAAAAAGGTTGTACGAAAAGATTATAACAAGGAAAATTAATCGAAAACTCAAGCGCATTTTCTCTAAAGGCTTTTTCAATCTGATTTTATCAGCCACAGGAAGCAGCAAAAGAGATGAGAATTCTCTCTTCTTTCTTGAAGTAGGACCACAGTTAATAGATTGGTCCACTGTCCACTAGATCTCAGATCAAAAATATTTTCATTTAAGTTATAACCTTCATTGTTCTTCTATAAATTTCATCCTATCGATTTTAGTCACATAATTTTGTGCCTCATTAAAATAATTACCTTATAAGCATAACCTCTTGGAGGTTTTTTAGACATTTTTCTTTAGCTTTCGTTTAAGAAACTGGATGGCTCTTTCATTTACGGCAAGTCCAACAAAACACATATGATCAGGCTGAATATTGAACCATGCGAGTAGGACTGGTAACCATAATGGTCAATTATTACCATGATGTACGCAACACGCATACTTCTTAAAACATATTGCATTTTAAGGCTATTAACTCTACCCTTAACTACTTTGCCATCCTTATCTTTAGTATCATTACTTATATAGAGGTCTCTCCAACACAATATTTTAGGCAATGTTACACTCAGAAGAGGTTGAGTCATTCCAGATGCGGTCACAACAGAGTTATGTACACATATTACTTCTTTGATATTTGCAAGCACCTTTCAGCTGTGTCTAATGTAGAGTCCCACACTATCTTAAGTAATTTTCATCTTAATATATTAGTATTTACTTGGTTTCTTTTGAAATTCATTATTTGCATTTTCAATTAATATTTTTCCTAACCAGAAATTGGTTATGCCCATGAATATGTTCTTAGTAAGTCTTTTTTAACTCATACTGTCCTTCCCAGACACCTCTTAAGACAGTGAAACCTGTTATTTGAGCATCTAATGTAGAAGCATATCAAGGAAAAATGGTTACCTGTCATCAAGACATTCAGAAATCATATGACCTGAGGATATTTCTAGGAAAAGTAATCCATGGCTTAGCTTAAACAAAAATAATATCTAATTTCAGGAAGGTCTGAATAATCAAGATTTCCAACTCCCACTACTTCCAAGCAGGCAAGATTAGAATATGGATGAGACAACTTTTCTGATTTAGTGTAAGATTCTGAATCTATGAAGTTTTAGCTCAAGGCAGAGGTGAAAATTCAGAGTTTTAAAAGTTTGGTTAACTTTGGTGTATTTGTGAATTTCCATTTGACTGTCTATAAGTCAATTTCTGATTTGCAATAGGAATGCTAAAATATTCAAGGAAACACTAAGATCTCTGGTCTATTTCTTTCAAGATGAGAATGCTTAGATGTTTTTGGTATAAATCCAGCCTCTCGGAATTTTTTCTTCATAGAACATAATAAAGTCTCTAAGCACTCTGAAATGTGCTATCCATAGTTCAACTCTTCTAAAAACCTCCTCTTTCAACTTGTTTTCTATAACTCAGCTGACCTGGAGCTCACTGTGGCTAAACAAACATTAAGCTGTAAATTTGATGAAGAACATTCCAGTTGCTGTCACAGGTGTCTCTTGAAACTTATGGAACATCAGAGGGGAACATGTAGCTATGCCTTAGCATTATACAATAACTGCTTATATTAATATTTGTGTCTTTGTTTATTAGTATTTACAAAAAGGATTGACGTTTTATTCCCAGCCCAAATCCATGAATTCTTTTAGAAGCTGCTGCTAAACTCATGTCAGAACCATACATAGATAAGTGCATTAAACCCACCGCATTTGTCCTTCAGCAATTTAACAAATACCAGAGACAGCATGCCAATATTAATGTTAGAGGTGTCTTACTAAACAAAGACTTCTCTGATTAAGAAACATTCTTTTCATATTGCAGGCCTATAACTTTCTGAATTTTAGGAATAAGTTACTTCACAGCTGCCATGATCCTTAATCTTAATGTTAGTACTATATATATTTCTTAGTTATACTCCCAAATCTCTGTATGTGTTTGAATGACCTTAGTCTTGCCAAAGCATATATTTTGTTTAACTCTTCAGAATAATAAAGTTTCTTCCAATATCAAGATATCAATTGATTCTTGAATAAGAATGTGCAATAGTTTCTAATGTAACTTCTAAAACATTTGCTTTTTTCCTCCAAGCAAACTGTTATACTGTATACCTGTGGTCTGTAAATATAGTTTTGCCATTGACAACAGCAGAACACAGGCTTTGTATTGTGTTTGCAAGGCCTCAGGACTGAGGCTTGTCAGGCTTACTTGGTCTGAACTTAATTTGACTTGGCTAGAGCTTTGTTTTTCCATGGTTTAGCTGCAACAGCAGCTTTGCTAATGATGAAGTGGTTACGCTTAAATTTGTTTCACTTTAGCTTATCTTCATGTGGCATGGCCATATTTTTATATAAATGGTAGTTACAAGTTATTCTTCCATGTAAACTGACACATTTATGGCTCTAATGTGATGAAGCAGTGTAGAGGAACAGAAGCCTGGTATGATGGTGGTAGCTTAGAGAAGTGAACACAGGCTGGCAGCAGACACTCACCAGCTGACACGTAAAGAAAAGCAAGCCTAGATCTGGAAAAAAGCATCAGTTTTATCAAGGAGAAAAGAAAGAAAGCATAAAAGATTCATAAAATGCACTACATGTAGTAAATTCAGCTGTACAGACTCTGATCTGCTGACTTGACTTCTCAGCTTGACCTCAGACCTACCTCATCACGAGGGACCTGCCTGGAGATCTCTGGGCCATGACTGATCCTGGTTATCATCACCGGACCTGCCCTGCTCTCCTCACTTGGGACCTGTGGAATTTTCCCCTTGCTGGTGAGGACACTGCCCTGTCACCTTGCTGTCACTCCAGCTCACCTTCCATGGGGAGCAGCCTACTTTTGTTGCTCCCTGACAGACAACTTTCAGACTTTAATTTAGCTACAAAATTATGCTTTTCTTGTCAAAAAGATATCTTTGCTACCTTCTGAAGGCTGCCCTGGGCATCTGGGTTTTGCTGAAAATTTCATCTGTTCCCACCACTGAGGTATTCTGGGGAGATAATTTCTCTGCAACTGGAAGCTCACACCTTCTGTTAGTTTTAACTAATGGCTGATGGCTTACCAAAAAAAGTGGTGAGTTTAAGGTCATTAATCCTACCAAAAGGTGAACATGCACAGGAAAATCAATTCACTGTTATTTGCATAGATTACTGGGAGTGAGCAACCTGAGTATAGTTGTCAACAGACAGATCAGTCAGTCTTGTTGCTCACAGCAAGAACATTTAACTGCCCTCCATCAAGCCCTGAATCTAATCTGCACACCTAAAGGATGTAGAAATCAGCTGAGGGTGATGAACTAGATACTAAGCACCGCTGGTAAGATGACATGAGCTTCTGTTATTGGAGAAAGTGAATTGAAAGCATTCAAACTTGCTAGGGTCCTGCCTTCATTCCACCATGAAATTGTCTAAACCTCAGAATGAATTGTCTAAGCAGCTGATCCTAAAGATCCTGCAGACAATGTCAAGTGGTACTGTCAAGTCAACAAAGGTAGAGAGACTGTATTTCTGTTCTCTGTGTTAACTAAAAAAGATTAAGCTTGTTGTTAGTTTCGCTATCTGAAACAAAATTTGCTGACAGGCAAAAGTCTTTGTTATGTACCTAAGTAAGGCAGTTAAATATGGTCCTTGTAGTAATAGTGACAAGAATTATTAATAGAGCTGTTGAATGAGGGAAGTGTATGAAATTACTATCCATCATCTCATACAGATGGACAAACAGGCAAAGTTTATAGTCTTGGGTGATCACTACGTTATCTCACATAAGCAGAAGAAGCTTTCTAAGGATTAAGAAGCCTCAAAGCCTCTGTGTTACAACTGAAATGAGAGTAAGTACTTTCTTACCTGAATTTCTGAGACAGTAAGTGATAGCTAGAGTGAACTGATGGGCTGTGAAGACGGGTGTTCAGTAGCCCTGCAGCTGATGGTGGGTTGTTTAGTGAATAAAAATATCATGCTGACATTTGCTTTAGCTTTTCCAGTGAGAAACGTAATCTGTCCAAAATCCACACCAGAAGTGGAAATACAATTAGGAGGACCATACTGTATTTTAAGACCACCATCAGCCTTTATGCTATTTTGATTGAATTGTTATCACAGCTCATCCGTTTTCTTGCCATCCAGGCATTATGCGTAACTTCAATTTATGCTGAAGATTATAAAGATTTTTCTTAGATGTTGATAGTCTATTTACAATTAATGTGAGCAGTATTTTCCATAAAGCAATTTCCTGCAAACTTTCTCATAGGACTGGTCTTTATATTTCCAGCCCATTGCATTGTGTTCAAAACATTTGTGTTGAAAACACTTTTGAAGTGATTAAATGTTGCCAGAAGTTGTATTAGTGATAATTCAGCTTGCATTACAATGCCTTGCCATTTAGAAAATTTATTGTAATTGAGCTTCTTCAAAGGCTTTTTCCTGCATTATTGCAGAGAGAAGATAAGCAGAGAGGATGAAATTTGAACAGACAAAAGGATGGTCTGCCTAACATTAAATTTCTGTTCTAAACTTGGTGTTGAAGTTTCTGCCTTACAGTTGCTAATTAAATGTAAGTATTTGGATCTGAGATGTAACCAATAATTAATTTTTTCTTATGTAAATACTGAAAGACAGTCTTTATAGTAGAATTGTGTTCAGCAGCTTTCCTGAAATTATAAATTATTGCTGCTTTTTCTTCTGTGTCCATTCTCCAAAGTAATGTTCTGCCAGGCAACCATGAACACTTGAGACATCCAGAATAGGTTTGTATCCTACCTTGGCCCCCCGCGATTGTGTATCGCAGCTGTGCATACACTTCATTTTGACCTCATGAGATTTTCTCATGACACTGAGAAGTCAACAAACGTAAGATTTCCAGACAAGCTAATGTATTGACATCAATTGACCAAAAAGCAAAGAGTTTAATTTGCAGCAACAGTAGATAACAAAGGTATAGCTGATCAAGGAGGTATTGATTTATTGCTGCTTCACGTATCCATATGCAATTCTTTTGCAGTTATATTCCCTGCATACCATCAATGTCTGCTTTCCTGTATATCTAATGTCATAAGATACAGAAATAATGGTGGAGTTATGATATATTATGAAATCTGACCACACATAAATAACTTTCTAGGGGGGATTATTTGATGAATAGACATATTGGATGGAAACTTGGCTGTGGTGGGTAGATGTATGTCAATTCTACCAGTTACAATGACTTTAGCTGTCCACAAGACTTTGCCATAGAACATTGGTCCCTGAGAAAATTAAGGTATCTTTCAGTTCATCACAGCTCACTATCAGGAGCTGGGTGCTCTGTAGTCTGAGAGTCTAGTGAAACTTTTTGCCCTATGAAACAATTTAATGGGCAGGATATGTCTGTCATCTGTGACTGAACGTTTTATTGTAACAAGGAAGGCTAACAGATAAACGCTGTATTTTTATTGCATACAAATCTTTAAACAAATGAATATTGATAAGAAGTTGAACCAGTTATGAAAGTAAGTTGTAGTTTAAATGAGCAAAGTTTATGCAAAGAGAGCATCATTTATTTTCAGACCTGTCCTCATGATATCTGTGTCCCTTTTAAGCCCAAGCATAGATAACATCATAGTTAGAAAGTCTTAATAAATAGTATATTGAAGACTAAGAAATAAATTAAAATTGAAAGACTGACTAGAATAAACTAATTTAAAAACATTTAATCACAATATTACAGTTTTTCATAACTAAATAGAACTTCTTCTTCAGTTCCAAATACTTCAGGTTTTTATTTCCAAACAAATTCAGTTCTTCAGAACAAAAAAATCTTTTGAATGTAGGTGATCATTGTGAAAAATGTTGAATAGAAACATTTCCTGTTCAAGACATATAGGCCATAAAATCAAGATTTTATGGTAAAAGTTGTGGACTTCCTGCTGTACAATTTTACTGTACAAAGTAATTTTTGAACTCAGATGAAATAATGGGGTTCTGTATTTTTTTGCCATTCAAAAACATCAAGTAAAATTTACTCAGGTTGGAAGTAAAGTAGTTGGAATTCTCAGGTTATGAAATGAGATGGGGCAAACTCTTTCTAGCTCTCACGTTATACCATTAATTTAATTTCAAGAGGCTGAAATATTTTCTTGATTTTCTCTGTTCCTTTCCTTAGTAGAAGAGCACAAAGAAACATCATCTCAGTAGCTTATCTCTTCTAATGTGGAACCTTGAAACTAAAGATATTCAATATGGGAAAAAAACCTCACCACCTGCTATAAAGAATGACATAGAAACATAGAATGGTTTTGGTTGAATGGTACCTTAAAGATCATGTGGTTCCAACACACTTGCCATGGACAGGAACACCTTCCACTAGGCCAGGTTGTTCAAAGCCCTGTCCAATCTGTCCTTGAATACTTCTAGGGATGGGGCAGTCACAACTTCTTTGGGCAACCTGTGTCAGTGTCTCACCACCCTCACAGGAAAGAACTTCTTAATACCCAATATAAAACTACCCTCTTTCAACTTAAAGATATTCCCCCTTGTCCTATCACTCCATGCCCTCGCAAAAATCCATCCCTATCTTATTTGTAGGCCCCTTTTAGGCACTGGAAGGCTTCTGTAATGTCTCGTCTGAGCCAACTCCCAGGTGAACAATCCCAGTTCTCTCAGTCTGTCTTCATAGGTGAGGTGCTCCAGCCCTCTGATCAACTTTGTCGCCTCCCCTCTGGACATGCTCCAGCAGGTCCTCGTCCTGATGTTGGGGGCCCCAGAGCTGGACGCAGTAGTTCAGATGGGGTCTCATTAGAGCAGAGTGAAGGGAGAGAATCTCTTCCTTTCATCTGCTGGCCATGTTCCTTTTGATGCAGCCCAGCACACGGTTGGCTTTCTGGGCTCAAGAACACATTGCTGGATTGTGTTGAGCTTCTCATTGACCGACACCCCAAAGTCCTTCTCTTCAGGTCTGCTCTCAATCCATTCTGTGCCCAGCCTGTGTTTGTGCTTTGGATTGCTTCAACCCAGGTGCAGAAGCTTGCACCTGGCCTTATTGAACTTCATGAGGTTTGCATGGGCTTACTTCTCAAGTGTGTCAAGGTCCCTCTGAATATATTTTTAGGTATGAGACCCAGAGCACAGGTGATTTTATTGTATGTGTCAATGTGCAATAGGAAAACATCTATGGAGAAGTGAACCATCAGCAGTAAGCTGTAGAAACTTTTCAGACTGCGCAGTTTGAAGTACCACAAAAGAAACTTGAATGCTGTATAATCTTTCTGTTTTCCAAAGTATTGAACATTTTGCAAAAGGGTGACTGCTCTTAAAGAAAAAGGATTGCAAAACCAATGAAGTGCTCTTACAAAAATCTATACAATATTCTTGTGAAAGTGCGCCTCATTATGGAGTATGACAGATAATTCTTCAGTGAAAAAAACACTGCTGTGGAGACTATGAACATTATAACTCATTCTGTAGTGCAAAGGTACGGTTTCCTCTGGAGTGTTTCTGACTCTTAGGAGAACATCTGATTTGGTGTGAATACACATGAAACTGAAGTGTAAAGTACATATTAAAGAAAGAATATAAAATATAAACTATATAAAAATAAAGAAAGGAAATCTAACATTTATTAATTTTCATTTTACTTGCAAGGACAAAAGCAAAACTCTCAAGAACCTTCATGAAAATACAGAAAATAAATAGAACAGTATAATTTCATCAATTTTCCAGAAATGGATTTTTTAATGTATTCATTTTTCAATACCTCTGTAAAAATTCATAAGGATAAAAACCACTGTCAGATTTACCCAGTGAATAATACTTTTTTATTGCTTTGTTTCCCTTCTTCAACTTACAGCTAGTGTCCTAGTCCTCTCTCCTGTGGCCATTTCACACACAGGAGTCTTCCTGACATCTATGAAGTTCAACACACTGAATGAATAATAGGAGCTGTTACGGACTGTTCCCCAGCCACACTGCCCCAGGAGTGAGGCAGGAATAAGGCAGAAAATTCAGAAATGAAGGTGTGAACTCAAGCCTGGGAAGAAAGGAGGAGGAGGTGGAGGTGTTTTTTCTCTGTCTTTAATTGGGAATAAATTAATTTAATTTTCCCCAAGCTGTCTGTTTTGCTCATGATAGCAATTGGTATGTGATCTCCCTGTCTTTATCTTGACCCATCACAAGCTTTTTCACCTTATTTTCTCACCTTGTCTTATTGAGAAGGGAGAGTGAGAGAGCAGCTGGGTGAGCATCTGAAAGCCAATAACCGACCACTAAACCAATGAATTCTAAGATAAAGAGAGCCCGAAGGTGCAAGAGGATGGGTGCACAAGGATCTATAAACGGGGAGCAGGTTTCCAGATTACCAAAGATAGTATTTCAGGGCAAAATGCCAATGGCCTTCATTATACAGCGAATGCAAAATACGATTGGAGACATCTGGATTGGTGCTTTGAGGCTGGGGCAGTCTGGAAGAAACTAGTTCAGGAAAGACAAAATTGAGCATAGTGACGGTTGCTGCTGAAGGAAATAACCCAAACCCAAGGCATGGCCCTTTTTCCTCTCACAATCTGTGTTCCCACTTTCCCTGTCAGTCATCTGGAAACTTGTGTGACTCTCATAGCCTCAAAGCTTTCCCAAACTCAGCTATACTCAATCTTTTGATCTCAGATTCCTTCTAACCTGTCTTCCCCCATCTTCTTTCATGAACTTTTTTCCTACTGCAAAATTGTCTGTTATCTGCTCCAGAGATAGTATACTCCAGCATGAGTTATTTTGATATCATCCTTTGAGGGAAAGGTGGGTTAATTCAATTTTGCCTACACTGAATTGCTGCTGCCAACCTTTAATTTCTCAGCAGTATACTATATATGGCTCATCCTACAGTTCTTTAAAACAGTGGCATATTTTTAAAGCATATTGAACTTGCAGAAAATATTAATAAGCTAGAATAAGTGCCCCTTTATACTTAAATGCTGCAGTGCAGCTGTGTCCACACAGCTTGATAAAATGTGGCTATGTTACAAAAAACCTTATTGCTGGAGTTGCATAGATTAAATCAGTGAATCACAAACATAAATCCCTGCACTATGCTATAGGTGCACTCACAAGTCTTTTGAATTTGTAGTGTGAGATGTTTTGTTGTTCTTTCTCAATTCTGTGAATGATTTATGCCATTCTGTGGAAAGTGAGAAAAGATCACAAGTCCCTTGGCACCCTCTTCTTTTAGTAGACAGCATCCTGTACATACCAATGTTAGTAAAGCATCTAGCAGTTTTTTACCTGGTTAGTTTTTTAACTGATGCAGTCTGGAATTCATGAATCTATTAACTGAAAATAATCTGATTATAGAGTCAGCATGTGTTGTAGATGATTCAATGCTACTACAGTATGCTATTTATGGCTTTGTGCTCTTGGTACTATATTTCAAGACAGCAGACAAATATTCCCATTAATTTACCCTAAAGGAGATGTATCCACAGGAAAATTTGAAAAGATGAACTTTCATGTTTGAATCTCAAAATCTGAGTGTGAATAATAGTCTTTGAAAGCACAAAATATCTGTTTCTTACATAAGGAAGGATTTGCTCTTGATAGTGGCACTAGTGATACCCTATTTTTCTGATTAGCTCATGGAGTTATGTTACTAGCAAAATACAGATATCCATGTACATATGAACATATGGATATGTTGTATGGCAAGCAAAATTAATTAATAAAGATATTAATTAGAGGAAATGGCTAACAATTAATTTCCATGTCCCTATTAAGCTTGAATCTTGAGAAAGTTTTCTTATTCAGAGCCACTGTATAGGATGTAAAGTCTAGCTTCATCCATTAGTTTTGGGCAATCCCAACCCATCAAACTGCTTTTGCATGCACTGCAGGGGAATCCTTCTTTTAATTGATATAAAAAGGATAAAATAGGAAAAGTAAAAGTTTCATGAGGTCATAATTTCTGTTTATCAGATGTCAGTCAACAAAAAGCCTTATGGGTGTGTGTAAGATTGTAGGCAATGTAGCAGGAGGTAGATTCTTCTCCAGAGCTGCCAGTATACTTCTACTGTCAGACTGTATCTTCTATGTGGTTTCTTCTCAAATATGCCTTCTGGAGTTAGAAATCATAAAGAATGCAAAACGTAGCATGTGTATACATTAATAGAAATCAGGGTCCTGTTTAATTTATAGATACAATTTGTTTCACAATCTTTTAACTTAAAATTATCCTTTTCTTCTGCAGGGATCTTAATCTTGCTGCATCTCCCGTATAAATCAGTGTTCTGATCTATATACAGTGAGGAAAGAGAATTAAATCAATTTTGAGAAATTTCCTGCCTTGTTAATTTTAGCAATGGAAAAGCATTCCCTCTATCAGATTCTCCTCAGCTAACACCATTTCCTCTTCACCAGACTCAGCCTGAAGATTCTAACTTAATTATTACGTTTTGATCCCACCTTTTCCCACATAGATTTGAGGTTCCAGAGAGCTGGCCTAAGCAATCTTTGGCAGACTGAGTTGTTGTTTTCCCTCACTCCCAGCACCTTGGTCTCTGCCTCTCTGATATTCACCTTGGTTCTTTTACCTTCAGCTAGAGACATCCCCGTGGAAGGCATATGAGGAGCAGGAACTTCCAACTATTGCTAGGATAAGCGTCGTGGTTTAACCCCAGCCGGTAACTCAGCCACGCAGCCTCTCTCTCACTTTCCCCCCTTCCTCCTCCCTGGCTCCTGGAGGGATGGAAAGGAAATTGAAAAGAATGTAACTTCCACAGGTTG
>JANHGB010023626.1:24112-41431 GCA_026283785.1 Coracopsis vasa
GTGCCTCACCACCCTCACAGAGAAGAATTTCTTCCTTATATCCAACCTTAATCTCCTGTTTAAGATGGAACCCATCACCCCTTCTCCTATCACTCCAGTCCCTGATGGAGAGTCCCTCTCTGGCATCTTTGCAGGCACCTTCAGATACTGGAAGGCTGCTCTGAGGTCTCCCCTGATCCTTCTCTCCTCCAGGCTGAACAGCCCCAACTTTCTCAGCCTGTCTTCGTACAGGAGGTGCTCCAGCCCCTGATCATCTTTGTGGCCTCTTCTGGACTTGTTCCAACAGTTCCGTGTCCTTTTTACGTTGAGGGGACAGAACTGCACACAATGCTCCAAGTGAGGTCTCATGAGAGCAGAGTAGAGGGGCAGGATCACCTCCTTCCACCTGCTGGTCACGCTCCTTTTGATGCAGCCCAGGATATGACTGGTTTATGTGCTGCGAGCACACACTGAAGCAGCTCATGTTCAGTTTGTCATTAACCAGCACCCCCAAGTCCTCTGCAGGGCTGCTCTAAGTCAATTCTCCACCCAACCTGTAGACGTCAGACATGACGCAGAACTGGACAGAAAGCTCTTGGCCTCTGTGTGGGAGGTTCAGGAAGATACCTGGACAGATGGCATTCCAGAGCTGTGCTTGGGTGTGCCTCAAGTGAGGCCAAGGGTCTTCAAACCTGCTTCAGGGTCCTTCTCACTAGAGTCAATACTTGGTGGGGAAATACTCCTGTGGGACCTTAGGAGTCTCCAGCCATTAATGCCTCCTCAGGTATTTTGGGATAGTCTGGAGAAAAGGCAGACAAGTAAATATGCTACATCCAGACGTGCCCAGCACTCCAAAAATATAAGCGAGGGAGCACTATATCTGTGGCACATAGGCAGGTACTGAAAGCACAGTGTCAGGGCTAAGATGTAAGGGTGTATTCTCAGATGAGCTTCTCAAAAGCTGATGTCTCTGCTCCTCTCCATGTGTAGAGCCCAGGGAGTTTCACCCAGCCTCTCACCAAGTTTTCCAGAGGTGCAGCCTGGCTTCCTTTGGGTACAGCTCAGAACCAGCATTCTCTGGGAGGTGATAATATTTTCCAAGGCTGGGCCATTCATCTGTGCCAGCCTCTCGGGAATAGGGAGAAGCTCTGCAGAAAGGGCCTGGACACACCCTGGAGCCAGCAGTAGGATGTTTACAGCCTGCCAAGGTAAACTGTGTGAGTGGTACACCTCCATTTACAGCCAGATCTCCAGAGCAGAAGCAGGGAGTGAGGAGTGGCACAACTTTCACTCCTTGTGAGGAGCTGAAGATGGAACTCACAGTGAAGGACCCAAACTCCTGGAGGATATCCACACATCCAGGGAACATGTATCTATCTTGCAGGTTTCCTGACAAGGTTTCTGCCGTAGCACAGCTTTGGCACATGTCATCTCTGCATTTAAAACCTTCTCTGGTTGTTTTTGTTTGTGCTTTTGTTTTGGGGTTTCAGGTATTGGTTTCTTCTTCCCTGAGTGCTTCCCCAGTACTGGGTTTTACCTCATTTCTGTCTCTAGTCCCCTTTGAGCACCAGTCTGTGACGACTCAGATCTCCTGAGGCCTCTCCAGTGCTTTCATCCTGGAATCATTCAACCTGCCTCTTAAATTCATCAGATTATTTGGTTTCTGTGTGTGCTCCTTTCTCTTCCTTCAAGGCCACATGACTTCCACTCTTTCCTTGCATCTTCCAACTTCCCTGTTCCCATGCTTGTTTCCTGTTCCTTTTTCTTCTTTTGAGTCTCTGTGCCATGAAGTGTTGCACAAAGTGATACTTTGGGATGTACAGTGGAGGGGCCACAGGACATTAATCCTGCTCTTAGAGGTCCCTTTATTAAAAACATCCTTTAAATGCCAATGAAGATTCAAGCCAAATGGTTTTAATTTTTAAGGTGATGAACAAATAATTTGTCCAGAGTCAAAACATTTGTGCTGATAATGGTGCTGTGCCCTGAGGGAACTAATTTGCCTATCTTACATTGCTTGACTTTCCTGCTCACAGATAACTCAGCCCAGTGATATCCCATGTTGTAACCCAGTTCAAGACTTAGCCCCACTCTTGCAAGGACATGCTGCGTCTTTGGAAAACCTGAGTGAAATATTAAGTGTCACAGCAGGAGTAGAACCCAATACTTTGTGCTACCTCACTGTTAGTCAGCACATTTTGGGCTTGTCTGTCTAAAACACTGGGTGACATCAGTGGGATAGGTTGTATAAAATTGCCATTCTGTCTAAGAGGATGTTAGATCCGCTTGCTGTTATGTTGTCCTTACGTGTGTGGCCATACAGGAGTGCATCAGCAGCTCCTCTAATCTTCAGCCTATTACTGTAGTGGAAAACATAGCATAGAAATATCATGTAAATGTGAGTTGGGTGTTTTAAATGTTGAGGGTTGGGGTTTTTTAGAGGCCTCCCAGTTCTCCTATCACTAGTTGCAGTCCAGGAAACTTTGTGTTTATTAAGCACTGTGTAAATTTGCAGCTCTCTATAAATGTAAAATCAATAGCAGTGATAACAGCAGCAAAGTGCTTAGTCCAGCTCTGGTAATAACCCAAGACTGCTGACTTCTTGATAAGGTCGCTTGCTTTACACAGGCACCTCCTCTCCATGTGAAAGCACAGGGTGCAGAACAGAAGATACTTGTGCTCCCTGACAAGAGCAGAAACACTGAAAACATGGAGACTATGGCAGGCAACAACCTGAAGGACTCTTAAAATCTGCTGTGGGGGCCTTTGCCCCTCCACCGAGCACTGCAAACACACTTCCTCTTCTAGGAAATTAAACTCTTAACGGACATCTCCTCGCTGATGTTATCATCTTTTATCTCTTCTCACAAGCAGACGAGAAAGGGGAATCTCCAGTAACCTGACGGAGTGAGCAACGCTGCATTGCTGGAGGATGAACAGAGCGATGAGATGAGAATGTGTTGCTGATCCGGAGCTGTGGCCTCCTGCAGTGTTGCCACCACCCAGCTGCTTCTAGTAGGGGTCAACCTGGCCAGTTTTTGAAGTTCACAGCAGGGTTTATGGGGTGTGTGTAGGGACCAGGCTTCCACCCTTCCCCAGGCATCCTGCAGCTCTAGAGGTAGCTCTGCCTGCTCAGCCTACCCCACTCCTGCCCAAACAGGCAGATAGAAGGGCTTCATGCTTTTATAGCTGGGGTTTTATCACCACTGGCAATAACTAAGTCTCTACCATTTATAAATACTTGTGTAGAGCTAATGGCTGATAGCTAATGGCTGATAGCCCTGCTGCCTTCCACTGTGGTGATCACATTAAGGGTGGAACCACTGCAGGTAGCTGTGATTGGCTCCATGCAGTCTATTCCTCTTCCACCAGGTCCTCTCTAACCCTGGTTTAGGGTTCCCATATGGTTTACTGCCATCCCACCAGCCTCTGTCTTGACCTCCCCATGGAGTTCACTGGTACACCCCAGGAGTAATCCCTTCCCTCCTCCCTGCACACTTCTGCCAGCCAGTTTGGCCTTATCTTGCTCTGTGGAAGATCCACAGTCACCTTTGGGCTTTTTCTTTGCCAGGCTGCTTTGTTAAAGCCCATCTGCACATCAATTCCCTTCCGTTTTCTTCTTCCCTGCCCTCTGCCTGCTAACCTATCCTTAGGTCCAGTGATCTCCACTGCAGGAAGGATCCTCCTTAAGCCCCTATCCCAAAGGCGACACTCCCACTGTTAAATAATGACACAGTAATGATCACCAGAGGGCTGGCAGGGACTTCAGGAAGTCTCAGAAGCCATTCCCCCATCTCTGAGGTGGAGTTACCCAGGAGCAGTGCCTGACACGTGTGTGAAATGCTTCCAGCCATGGGGATGCTGCAGCTCCCCAGCAGCCCCCTGCGGCCCAGGAGACCTTCCTGGGGAAAAAAAGCACTTTCTGGAGCACAGCCCGAATCTTTCCTCTTGCAAATCAGTCTGATTATTGCTTGTTCTTCTTCTGGAGCAGAACTGATCACAGTCTGCCTCATAGCAACCTTTTATATAATAGCGAGACAGCTTTTAGAGTAACTGAAAAAGAGGCGTTTGCTCACTTGCAAAGTCAGGAAATTCCCTGCCAATGGACATTCTTTGTCAGGGATCCTTTGCCAGCGTAGGCTGAGCACTAAGAGCACTAAGCCCCACAATCTGCATTTTCCTTTTGAATGACTCCCACAAAATAAACCAAATACACGTCCAAGGAGATTTATGACATCCCTTCCAAGGGCGAAGCATTCCTCAGCTACATTCCACTTCTGTCTTTTGTGCTTAGGAAAGAGGAAAAAGAAATTCTCTGTGATGCCTCTAGATCCCACCCCTCGAGGGCTTCTGTCCTTAATAAAGCCGAGCAGCTGGAGCCAGATTTGTCAGACTAGTCCTGAATGGCTGGCTTGCTCCTCCTGCACCATCAGAGCAGCGCTGGGATTCCTGCCTCTGCTGGAAGATTAATAACTCGTGGCACCACGTTTCCTCAGTCAAAACACCTTGTGCAGTTCCCAGTGTCACCCTATCCCTGTGGCAGCAGCTGCCAGAGTGGATCTTCTCACTTCCGAGCCGCTCTGGCTTCTCCTGCCTCTGCATGATGCAAGAGTTTGCAATGCTTTTTGGGAGCTCAGATGTGCTCTCCGGGACTCTCTGCTTGAAGCAATTGCTCTCTCCAGCTTAGCAGCGAAGCTCTTATCCAGATGTGTAAAGGAGGATGTGTACAGAGGGAGGCTGAGGGGGTGAAAGCTCTGTTGTGTTATCTGAGCTTAATTAAGCTTTTACCCAGGCAGTCACTAATTGATTGACCCCAGGAGTGCAAAAAGGAGCACATTTACTGGAGGTTGTTAAAAGAGCAGAGTTTGGAATTGGAATTTTATTTCTTTCAGAGATGAAGACCTTTGACTGCTGTCCTGCTGACTGATACCAGTGAAAGAAACACTAGTCAGCAAATGTTGACAGGTAGATGTGGCCTTTTAAATCCAAATGAGAGAAGAGGTGAGTCCTCAGATGCCTGCTCATAATCATTGTGTCCCTTAACAGCATTTACGGGTATCACTTAACTGGAGCTCGATACTGCTTTCTGCCCCAGCCTGGGCTGTGCTGACCAGCCTGTAGCCTGTGCCAGTGGATATCAAATCCATTTCAGTTTCATTGGCTTCAAAAGCATTTCACAAAATCAACCAAGCCAAAAAGCTCTCACCAAACCACACATCAATTCACCCACTGGGATGTGTAGCCACTGCAAGCGAGGGTGAAGCTCTGCCACAGCACAGGGCAGCACCCCAAAACCACTGTGTAGAAAGTGGAGAAGGGGAAAAGATCTTGTGTTCAAGGGGAGCTGCAGGAAGAATACCATTTTCCAGAAGAGGACTATCCCTCCCAAGCCTCTGGAACACTGATTTTGCCAAAAATGCTGCTGAGATCATTTCCACTCTGATGATGTTCAGATCTGTCTTTGCAATTGAACCCCCAGCCAGAACAGGGGCTCAGGCTCACTCACCTGAATAACAGGTCCCTTCTTCTCAAATACACAGCTCGGGGCTCTGTGTGCAGGTCTCCTCTGCAAGTACCACTCTTGGCTTTGTGTTGGTGAGGTTTGATACAATGGAAGCTCACCCTGACAGGACCGTGACATAGCCAGTGTGCAGTAAAGGCGACAGGAGGACAAGGTATGCGGATCAGTGTGGAAGTGATATGCATGCCTGAAGATGAAGGAGACCATTATGAGTGGAAGAGCAGCCACTGGCCAGGTGACAGAAGGCTGTTAAAAGGCCAGCTTTCATAACCAGTCCAGCCAAAGCTTCTTATATCATTTGGAGCCAATTCACTGTGGCTCAAATCAGCCTTAGAGCTATTTCAACTGGGCTTTAAAGCTCTTTAGAGCATGGGGGGAAAACCTGAGTGTGTAGCAAACTGATAAAATTGTGTGTGCACCGTGGGTGTGAGATGCTGCTGCTGATTGAAAGTTTCTCCTGTCAGCCTATGAGTTGCTTCCCTTTTCTTCCTTGCTAGGACAGACTCATGTTCTATTTCCTCCTACTCTCCATCCTTGAAGAAGATGCTTATCTTTCCTGAGGAGGTTTCTGTGCATTCTGTGAAGTTTTGCAGGGATTTGTTGGACTGTGAGCAGCAACATGGACACCTATCCCACATGGTTTTCACTGAGAAGACATCTCTACAGTCATGGCTGCCTTATCCCTGTTTGCCTTTAGGCCCTTCAGAGCACTTCCAATTTGCTTTTCTGTCTCTTCTGTTTAGAAAACATCTAACATTGGTGAGCATTTACAGGAAAGTCCCAATTTTTGCACCATGTTTGAAGGACACTGGTTTGTTGGGTCTCTGAGTTTAGGTAGTGGCTGCAAGAATAAGTCCCTAGGTGCAGCTATGAGGAAGAGGGACTGCCACTGTCACTGTGGTGAAATGACATTTGTCAGCAAGGAGAACTGACCCTCCAGAAGAAGATGCTGCTGAGGAAAGGGAGGAATCCAAGTGTCTCCTCTGGAGCACATGGACTTCTCTGTCCCGGGGAGGACAGTTATGACCCCCCACAACCCTCCCGCTCACTGCTTGCTCTGCTTCTTTCTCTTTCTTCTTTTCCTCCCTCCTCAACCACACCCATATTTAACCATTTAGATATAAAAATAAAAAATAAGAAAACCACCCAAGCCACTAGACAGAGGTTTGCTGAAGAAGGGTAATTTGAAAAGCGAGTCTTTGAGGTCAGCGGGTAATTGTAACATTGGGACTGTGGGATCCGAGACAAAAATAATCCACTGGGTAGCTGGTCAAGGAGGAGAGGATGGCAGCTTGCACTGAGCGAAGAGTGACTTACACAGGATTCATCAGGCAGCAAAAGACTTGCTGGCACCAGGACTAATACTTCTGCAAGATTCTCTGTCTGTGATGGTGGTGTAAGAGTTGTGTTCAGGGTCACAGCCTTCCTTGGTTAGTAGCTCGGCCTCTGCCAGAGGTTGGCTTCCCAGGAGCTTAATGGTCTTCCACAGAAATACGGATCTGGTGTGAAGTATATTTATACATCAACCTGCTCATGAGGGACATTGCTGGTTTGGTCTGGAGGGTTTTTAATTGCTCTCCATTTTCAATCCCCTGCTTCAGGTACTTTATGAAAACCTGTCTTCTCGTGGGGCTGCAAGCCATGGCTTTTGCTTATGTGGTGTAACAGAGGATGTTCTCATTCCTTTAAATGCCATCTCCTTTCCTCACAGTTCCTTCTCAGTTATAGTTAACAGCAGTAAGTTATGTGGGCCAATCATGCAATGTACTATACCAGTATTTCCTCTAGTGCATTTTAAATAAATAAGTGAACCTTGTAAGTGCCCGAATATCTCTGGTGTTTGCTAGCCCTGAGAGTACAGTATGGGGGGTAGGAGGACCACACTACAGTGCTGGTTTTGTTATCATTCTAGTGAGAGACAGTGGCAGCCCCCATCACTTGGAAATAATGATGCTAATTCTTGTACTGGGGCAAAGCACCAACTGTCCATAGAGGACCTTGGTTTTCCTGGCTCCAGAAGTGGCACGTGTATGACACCAAGCAACCTTTCATCTCTTGTTCCTAAGAATGAGTTGCTTTCACATTTGCTCCCAGGTGGAAGAACCATAAAAATCAGCTTTACTGTTAAAGAAGTTAAGTGTAAGAGGAGGGAACATGCCTGTACGTTGATGCAGTGACTGGGGTATAGAGCTGTACCTGAATTGATGCCACTTGTGTTTCCATTCCAAGGTGCCCAGCCATTAACTCTCCAGGCTTTCACCGCAGTTCAGTAGTTCCCCTTCTCAAACCACTGTCTGTGCATGAAAGGGGTTTATTTTAATCAAAGGCCAGGGCTGGTTGGAGGGGTCTTTACTTTGTGACCTTCAGTTCTGTTCTAGGAGGAGACAGTGGGTTTCAGTACCTTCTTGCTGTGGCTGTCTGTGGGTCAGCCCTTCCCAGAACAGATACCACTGATTCAGGAGGGTTTCCTGCCTCCCCTTTATTTAAGTGCTGGTTACACAGCTCCGCCAGGATCCACTGCAGTCGTAAACCGCGCTCGAGGGATGAGCAATTTAGGGTTTGGAGTCATTGTGGACCAGCCCTGGAGACCTCATGCAATTGCTTTTCATCTCTCTTACACCCACAGTTTTGCTAGATTAGAGGTACTGCAGAACCCGGAGTTTCTGACTTGGATTTCAGTTGGGAAGGGCACACAGAAGAAAAAGAGTTTGTGTTGTAAATTAGATTTCTCAGATTTCAGTGATTTGTCATGGAAATGTGGCTCAATCTATGCAGCCATAAAAACATTTCACATGTTCAAACTCTTCTCAAGCTATTAACTTCAAGATGTGGCTGGGTACAGTGACTGTAGGAGGTAAGGTTAGTTTCAAATCAGCTGTGGTAGAAAAATGACTTGGCACTGCAGCTGGGGAGACATTAAACCTACCAAAGGAGGATTAACCTAGAAACCATTCCCCAATCTTAGTCATCTATGTGAGGAGGCTGGGTTCTTGGCTCAAGTTGTTTTCTGCCCCTTCCAAAGCGTCCATCAGAGTATAGGTGCCTCTTGGTGCAGCTCAGGTCAGCGGGAGAGCACCCAAATACCTCCCTGTGTGCACTATGCTTGCCCAGGATCCAAAATGAAAACCGTAATTCAGAGCTCAGTCAATAGGGGTGGTCTAGAAATAATAGGATTGAAACCAATAAATGATGGTTTCTTAGATTTGCCCATCTGTGTCATAGCCAAGGAGGTGCATTCGCAGCCAGTGCCCTGCAGCCAGAAGTCTGCTAAGAAAAGAGCAGGGAAGGTGAGAAGCTTCCATGTTCCCAGGACTCCAGGTGCTCAGGCTTTAGGGAAACTACTTAATGTCCTGAGATGCTGGAGAAAGACCTGGCAGCTCTGTTAACCCCCTTTGCCACACACACCAGAACCTCTCATTTCTCTGGTACATCAGTGACCATTAGAGAGGCACAGGCACAGTGCCACAGGTGGTGAATTCCAGCACTTCAGAGAACCTTTTCCTTAGTGCTGCTGCCTTTGGGCATGTTTCATGCTTCATGTTTTGGGCTGCTGCCATACTCAAGCTCTTGATGAATCAAAAGCTTGTGTACAGGACACAGCAGCACCAATGGGACCATGCTCAGCATGCCAAGGAGACGAGTACTCTGGGTCAGAGGAGCCAGGGACTCTACTGCCTTGCCTAACCCATCTACACCCGAGTCAGCTGGAGAAACCACATCTCTCTGCATCTCCGTTTCCTTGCTGAGCATCTATCTAGCAAAGGGTTTCTTTGCTCAAAGGGGCTTCTGGAAGGCAGCTGGTAATTCTTATCTCTTCATTTCGGAACTTGATCAGTTCATGAAGGGGGTTGTGTTACACGCTTGGCTGCAGCTGTATGAGACTTGTTGACCCAGGAATTCCCTCTCTTCCTTTTTACAGGTTGAAAAAGCCACACAAGGGCTTTTCAGCCTGGAAATGCCGGTCAAGCAGGGAACTCTGCAAACACCAGAGCTTCCCCAGAGTGGTTCTTGCTCAGCGAGAGGGCTCAGGTGAGCTCTCCTTAGGCTGGGAGAGCAGCAAGGCCAGCACCAGGCTGTTCCAAGAGCAGCAGCATGCCCAAGGAGCACGGGCAGTGCCAACTTCACCCTGCCCTCCTGCAGCCAGCCCCTGCACTGCATGGGCAGGGAGAGCCATGCAGGGCAGTTCTCTATGAGAGTGACATGTCTGCGTGTGCCTGACAGCATCTGTTACCATGGCGATGCGTATTTGAGCCTGAGCGGAGCCACATCTTCCCTGAAGTTGTGAATTGAGCTTAGCTTTATTTATTTAAGCCCAAACATAACGAGTGGTAGAAAGAGAAGAGACACGCTACAAATCCCCCTGCGCAGGCCATAGCCAAGTGAGTCAGAGGCACTGCAGGCTTTAATCAGCCCACCTGACGTCAAAGCTCTCCATCAGAGGAAAGTGCTGCCTGGAAATGTCAACATGCACAAATAGAAGGGCCAGAAGGTAAATCTTTTCCTGTGCTCACTCACTGAGTAGGAAAGAACAATTAAAATGCAGCCTGTTCCCCAGGCACATCTTAATAGCAATCTGATTGAACGCTTTTCTCCTCCCAGTCCTCTCCCATCCCCGCTGTTAGCTGCCAGGGGACAAGGCCTGTTGGTTTGAAGGATCTGCCTAATGCAGCATCAAGATCCTGCAAGAACAAGGTGTTACCACCAGCAACAGGTAAACTCTGTCACTGAAATGAGCTCTGAAACAAGCGCTGAGCTAACCATGCCATGATAGCGGTTCCCAGTTTCACATGTGTGAATGCCCAGGGGTAGGAAGAGCAACTTAGCTTGGAACTGTGTCACTTGACGACAGAAAGTTGGGATGAAGAAGAAAGCAGGAGGAATGAGACTATGTTTGCCAGAGGTGTCAGCCACCTGTAGGCAGGCCAACACCAACCCTGAGAGATGCACCACAGTGACAGGAAACAGTTGTAGGCTGAAACAGAAGCATATCCTACTGGGGAAAAAAAGTCTCCAGTATCCTTCCTGCATCCTTTGTAACAGCTCAAACTTTAGGCCCCTGTGATACAGCCAGGGTGAGAAGGAACCCCCAGACTGAAGAGGGGCTTTTTGCAAGGGCATACGTTGACAAGACAAGGGGAAGTGGCTTTAAACTGACAGAGGGAGATTTAGATTAGACAGGAGGAAGATATTCTTTATTTTGAGGGTGCTGAGGCACTGGCACAGGGTGCCCAGGGGAGCTGTGGCTGCCCCATCCCTGGCAGTGTTCAAGGCCAGGTTGGATGGGGCTTGGAGCAGCTTGCTGTAGTAGAAGGTGTCCCTGCCCGTGGCAGGGGCTTGGAACTGGATGAGCTTTAAGGTCCCTTCCAACCCAAACCAGTCTGGGATTCTATGATATAAGAATCCTGTTCTTGCATGCATACCGTAAGTTAGGGGTGCAAAGGGGTCAGCCAAGGACACCTACAGATTTATCTGCTCCTTTGAGGAGCATCAATCTGGAAAGAGAAACCATCCCTTCCCAGCCTGCTGCTGTTTGCCAGGGGTGACAAAGGGACACATGCAGACATCAGGGGACAGGAGCACGCAGAGCAGGAGGAAGGAAGGAAGAATGTAAGATGCAAACCGCACCACTTAAAAGCAGGGCAGCTTTCCAGTTCCTCCAAACTGCTCCCCACACCCAGCTCTGTACAGCAGCCAACCTGGTGGGCTCCTCATCTTCCCAAATCACTTAACACTTCTCCCTCTTTTATTTTTGTCCTAAATGTCAGCATTTTGCTTTGGTGGCTGATGCTGGCAGCATGCCCCAGACATTGCACTGGGGTTGCTTTTACTCTAGGAGATAAGTCTGTAATGAAGGTTTCCTCCGCTGTGTCTCTTTCCCCGTAGTGAAAGTCTGTAATTACCACTGAGGGGCGAGGCAGAGAGTGCTCAAACAATGTCATTTGAACGGGGGTGAGACATGCCTGAATTGCTGGGTTGTGCTTTTCTCCTTGCAGGACTGCTTGTGAACCCGGACCTTGCTTTTAACCCTTGGAATGCTGTCCCTTCACTTCCATAGCCAGCCTGTGTGTGCTGGATCTGCTCGGCTGCCATTAGGGCAGATCCTGTTGGATGTAGCCAAGATGTGAGTGTCCGACTTTTCACTGTGCTCATGGGGTCAAGTGGCACAAACCAGCAGGGATTGCACCCTCGTCATCATGTGGGTAAATGGAGGGTTTGGAGTTGGCTCTGTGGCAGAGCTGTTGCAGTCTCCTTGCCCTGTTCAAAGAGTTCTTGCTCCATGATGCAAGGTATCTTCTTGGCATAAAATTCAGTCAAAATTGGGTGTGCAGCTACAGCCCTCATCCTTCCCAGGAGAAGGTTTCAGATGTAGGAAATTGTTAAGAGAAATAAGGCAACACAGCCCCCTTGGAATGACTGTTCAGCTTGCCTGGGTCCCTTCTGCAGTCTGGCCTTGCAACCATGCAGGATAGAAGCCGAGTAGAGTAGAATAGAGTAAATACAGACTAGTGCAAGGGAACTTGAAGCAGTCACCCTCCTCTGCTGTCCTGCAGCTTCCCATTCACCTGAGTTTCCTGAAGGGGAGTGATTGGCAGTGTCTTCAGATGCTAGCAGACAGGAGATGCCCTCATACTGGAGTTCCTCTTTATTCCATTAGTCACCCTGAAAGTTGTCTGGAGTTCAGGGAGATTGACAGTGGAAAAGAAAGGGTTCTGGGGAGTCTGCTCTTTCTGAGGTACACAGCAGGGAGGGCAGACTGTGTGTGACAAGGTAAAGAAGCAGCCTTAGCCGCTATGAAGAGGTAAAGGAGGTACAAAGAGATTTTCCCCCTTTATCAGTTGCCTTCAAAGCAGTGAGTTTTCAGGGTTTGTCTTTTGTTCTAGTACCCATTTACTGTTTTGGAGCTTTGCTTTCTGACATACCCAATCCTGCCGCAGGCAGCTCGGCTGCCTTCCCAGGAGTTCTATGGAGGGATGTTCCTGGGATCAGGTGTCTTGTATTCAAGGATTTCCTTCCCCTAGGTCTTGCATTCCCCACTTCCCTGCCTGTCACTCACTCCTTGTTTGCAAGGCCAATTTAGATCTATCCAAGGGCCTTAAGTTCACCCCAGAAAGAATAATAATTGCAGTGCTGAGCTCTGTGGCTTCCCTTTCATTCCCCCCATAGCATTAAGGTGCTCACTGAAACCGCAGCATTCATGGATCCTTGCCATATGCAAACATGCAATTAATATGCTCTTCACTTTCCCCTTTACTTCCTAAGCAAGAGAAGAGGGGAAAAGCACAAGTCATGGTGTACATTCCCTTAGCACACAGGAGTGCTCCAGCATGGCTCACACCTATCTCGAGTTGATGGTTACTCACGTGCAGGCAGACTTCTCATTTGATGCAGCACCAGTTCTGTGTAGCTGCATGTGAAGCAACACTCAGAACACAGCTCATTCCCTCTTTGAGCTATGGCAGCAGATTTATGCAGGCTCTGGTTTTAGTGGGGAGCTGAGATAGGGATGATGTCCTTGCTGGCTGCTCTCCCTGTCCCACTGCTGCTTACTGGTGGTGGGATCAGGTGTGCTGGGTACCTGGCTGGGAAGTGGCTGAAGCTGGCTGGAGAGGGAAGTGTGTGTGAGAGAGAGTTTAAACCAGCCATGGGAGGAAGACAAAAGGGAGCTGGATTCCTGGGATGAGGTGGAGCTGTGGAGCAGAGGGCAGAGAAAGGCTCCAGTATCTGCAAGTCCTTCCTTGAAAGCTACCTTTTGCTAGAGGATGTTTTGCTGCATTCCTCCCCTCCTATCCTGACTTTTTCATGGGTTTTGTATTGCTCCCACAAAACCAAAATGAAGAAATCACAGCCCAGGTGTTGGAGATGTGTCTACTTGTCCCATCGCACGTGGCCTGACTCCTAAAGGGCTCTCTGGGGACTACAGTGCCTCTTTGAACTAGGTTGAAAGTCCCATTTCCGTCCTCACCTTGTTCTCAGTGGGACTTCAGGAGCAGAGACCTACAGCTCAGCAGTTCCTCTGTGTTGCACAAAACAGTGAGCAAAACCACCCCCAGGCAATGCACTGAGAGGTAAGCGAATCCAGAGAAAAGCCAGAGAGATATAAAGGCAGAAGCACTATAAAGAGCTAGTGAAGAGCTGGAGTATAGAGCCTGCATGGCTCCAAAAAGCCTTCGTGGCTGGGAAGAAGGCCTGTGGCAGAAACCAGCTATTCCATCCATAGGAACACCAAAGCTGGAAAAGCAAACAGGACAAATGGTATTTCTCACCAGATTTGAAGTAAAAGCTCTGCTGTGGTAAATCCTAAAGAGCCTGACCCCCAAAGCAACCAGCTATAACAGCATGGATCATTCCCATATCAACTCTCCAGCTGCAACCCCAGGCAGACAACTCCTGTAACAACAGAGCCTGCATGCAGCAAACCAGAAATCCTCAACGTAGGCAATTCACCCCACATTCCTCAGGAAACACTCATCCTCGATGAGTCTGGGAAACCTCCTGCCTCTGTCTTGCAGGGGGAACCAAAAGCTTCAGCTTTGCAAGCTGGATTGCTGGCTATGCATGCAAGCCCAGGGGCTGCTTCCCTTGTGCTCACAACAGTGCAGGGTGAAGGCAAAGTGGGACAATGAGAGACTTGCAGTCCTCTGTCCATAGGTATAAAGGCAGGCAGAGGCAGCAAGACAAGGCAGGATGGAGCACAGGCGAGCGGGATCGCTTTCTTATGAGAACAGGGCTGATGATTCACTTCTCAGCACTGATAAAATGAGCTTGGTCATGCATGTGCATTTGCAGTATCAGATGTGAGGCCGGGAAGGCTTAATCTGCTGTCAGTTTGAGACTTGCTCAACCTAAACATACTCGATGGCTGTTTCAGTCTCCTGCAGTGATCAGATTGCAGATAAATCTAAATAGAAAATCAGAGAAAATAGGGCTGAAAAGGAATTTGAGGGACCGTGTGATTCCAAGCCATAGAATCATGGAATGGTTTGGGTTGGATGGGGCCTTAAAGATCATCCAGTTCCAACCCCCTGCCACAGGCATCTCTATAGACCAAAGAAACCCAGTTCCAATGTGGTATTTTGGCTAATGCCATATTCTGCACCAGTCCTCTGCAGAGCAGAAGGGGAACTTCACATGGTGAAGGCTTTGTAGGAGGATTCCTACACCTCTATCCTAGTTTGGCATTTACCTTTTTCATGGCCATGTGATGCTGTTAACACCATGCACGTGTTGTAAGCACTGTAGTTGCTGGACCTTTGCTTCAACAGTGCTGCTCAGCCTGTCCTTTCCCCATCACTGCAGCAGCACATCTGAGTCTTCCTGAACTGTAGCCACCTCCCCGGTCCCCACCAACACTTTCCCTGTCTGCAGGTCTCTTCTGGAGCACAAAACTGCAGAAATACCTCCACTTTAGGCTCCAGAGGCTCAGCAGCAACACCCTGAACACAGAGAAACGTTTGCATTGCCTTTAATGGACTGCACTCCTGTCTGACATGGGGGAAATGCTCATTCCAGAGCTCCAGTCCTAGGGATGGGGGTCCCTATCAGAGCTCTGGGATATGGGACAGAGCAGCTTTGCAATACCAAAAAGGGAGGTTGATTCTGATCCTTCCTTGCCTCCAGAGGTACAGCAGTGATAGAGGGGAGCTGCATCCGCACAGCTCTGCTCAGTGGTAGAAGTACTAACAAGAAGCAGGGGCTCAGAGGAGGCAGTTCCATTTCTTCCCGAGCTATTTTAATCTCCCAAACTGCCTTCACAATCCCTATCTGAATGTGCCGAAGCATTTCTCCTTCAGAGCACAGACAAACAAGCGAGGTTTACTTTGCTTGACCTCTCCTGTGACACTGCCACCCATGCTGTGCAAACAGGCGCTGGGGCTGACACCATCTGAGCTTCCTCAGCCTGGTGCTGAGGGTAAATACAGCGTGTGGCCTGAGAAGAGGCTTCCTATTGTTAACTTGGAAGTTAACTGAACCAGAAACTGTCATCGGTGAGTCTTCACCATTAGGGAGGTATATCCGTGTTTGGTTAGTGGCAGGAGGTGAAGCTGCCCCTGGTGTGGCTCTGCCTGTGTTCTATGACTCTGGGCTGTCACCCCACTGCTATTGCAGAGCTCAGTCCTTCTGCCCCTAACAGCAGGGAGCCCTGAGGAAAGACTCCCTTCTCCTTGCTGGAGATAGAGGTTTGTTTCTTGATGAAGGGTCTGGATGTATTTTTTCTCCCCATCTTCCCGTGGCAAAGGTTTCTGTGTTTCCTCCTTTCAACCCGCTGGCACTCACACTGACAGAGGTTTCTTCACCATTAAGGAAGGAGGAACAGCATTATTTTCTCAGCACAGCTTCATCCTGGTTGAATTTATGTTTCTGACCTTTTACCCAAAGGCTCTTTACACTTGACTGAAACATAAGGTAAAAGGAAATGTAACTCAAAGAGCCCATTGTGTGTGCAAGCATAAAGCCTTTTGTGTGCAGGAGGCAGCACGCGAAGTTGTCAAGGAGCACCTTGGGTTGTGCTGTTAGTCCTGAGACCCATGGAGCAAGAGCCTGGATGGGTGGAAACCCAGTGTCTGGTGCAGGCACAGGTTAAATCAGCACTTCTCAACCAGGACCCTCACCACTGGCAACTTTCTGCCAGGTTTATTCCAGGAGAGATGCTGCCTGTGGGCTTTTCCTCTCTACTCCTGTGACCAGGAAAGCCACTGCTCAGGGCTGGGACTCCAGTTCTCTATGGAGCCATAAAAGCAGGAACATTAATAAAACCTCAGTGCTTCTTCAGCAGGATTATTATAAGTGGTTTTCCTGAGTGTTGGTTGGAGTAAGGATCAGAGAGGACAGGGATCCATAATCCTATTTATCTGAAGCCATATAATCTTCCTGAAGCTCTTTAATGGTGCCCAACTCTTTAGTGACAGAGCATCCACATGGGCTGCTGCAGCCAGGCCTACCTGCAAGCCAGCTTTGGAGAGCAAGAGCAGGGGGATATCCATGCGGCTCCCCCTTGGGCATGGACCCTGCTCTGCTCCAGTTCTGCTCCCTGAGGGAAGCTCACCTGCAGAAATACTTCTCCTTTTTGGTTCCAAAGGCTCAGCAGCAACACTCTGAACACAGAGTGATGTTTGCATTGCCTTCAATGGCCTGCACTCATGTCTGACATGAGGGAAACGTCTGTTACAGAGATGAGTCTGGAGCACCAGTCTGATAAGGAGCAGCTGAGGGATCGGGGGGGCTTAGTCTGGAGAAGGGAAGGGTCAGGGGAGACCTTATCGCTCTCTACAACTGCCTGGCAGGTGGTTGTAGTGAGATGGGGTTGGTCTTTTCTTCCACATAACAAGTGATGGGACAAGAGGAAACAGCCTCAAGTTGTGCCAGGAGAGGTTTAGCCTGGATATTAGGAACCATTTCTTCACAGAGAGGGTGCTCAGGCTTTGGAACAGGCTGCCCAGGGCAGTGGTGGAGTCACCGTCCCTGGAGGTGTTCACACACCGTATAGATGAGGGCCGCAGCGATATGGATTAGTGGTGGCCTTGGCAGTGCTGGGGAACGGTTGGACTGAATGATCTTAAAGGTCTTCTCCACCCCGTTGATTCCATTATTCCAGCCCTATGGATGGGGTCCCCATCACAGCTGTGGCAGGGTCTGCTCCGTCCATCGCTCTGCCGGGGGTCGCCACCACCCTCGGGCCCTTCTGGAGCCGCTGGCGGCCGCCGGGCCCGTGCTCGCCGTCGGTGCGGGAGGATGCCCGGGAGGCGGGCGCTCTGCCTTAAGGGGGTGTCGGCGAGGGAAGTCCCGCCCCGCCGGCTCCCGGTGCGCGGCCGGGGCCGTGC
>JANHGB010023634.1:0-49167 GCA_026283785.1 Coracopsis vasa
ATCTCTGAGAATTATCTGCATATTTATATTGCTCCTGAGATGATCTTGCTCTGTCAAGAAACACTTACTGTTACTTCTGCTTAATTCATAGCTGGAATATGTCTTAGTGCCCTTTGTTTATTTTCCTGTATAGTTTGAAACTGAAAAATAATGAGGGTCTTTTTTATCCTGAAAGAACAGAACCCTTAAAAAGAGTCAACAGCTTAAGGGATTTTTGCAAAAGGACTCATTTGAGTCATTTAATTTGTCAGCATTCTCCCAATAATTGCTTGAAATTTGAGGGATCGTTGTAGAATACTTCAGTCCTTTTGATATAATAGCTGTCCTTTGATTGTCAGTGGTAGCTCATCTTTGCAGTGGATTTTGGTGGTGTCTGAAGGAAGAAAATGAGTTACTTGGTTTTGAAGTTATGGTGGCAGAGGCTGTTAGTTTCAGTCAGAGTAAGGCAACGCTATTGTCCAAAGATGAGTCCCTGCCCTCCAGCCACAAGTATGCTGGCTTCTTTCTTAGTGAGAGCACAGCTATTTATGCCACTGCTCTAGGAGTTAGATGGGTAGTAGAGAGCTGAGCTGGTTAGTTAAAACTAACCCAGCAAAAACCAATTATTAGGTGAATTCATCGTAAATAACATCATGGCATGTAAAAGAGATCATGCTGTCAGGTCGCAAAGGAAGGGTGATCTGAGGCAGAAATGAATGCTCAAGAACAGGGGAATGGGAGGGCTCTTCTCTTGTGGCAGTTTTGAATTAACCTGATTTGAAATAAATTGTGAAACTGTGCTGTGAAGTTTGGAATGCATTGCATTTGCCCTTATACCTTGAACCCTCTACTTTTGAGATGTAAGGGTTTTATTCTAGATGATGTTGAGGTCCTTTCCAACCCTAACTATGATGGTTCCCTACTATATGATTCTGTGATTCTATGATTTTCAAAAGAAGTTGGAGTTGCTTACAGCATCAGTTCGAATTAGTCAGCTCTGTATACAGGAAGACTCTGCAACAAAGATGTGGTACAATCATTGTAATGTCTACTTAGAGAACATGGGAGAATAACAAACATGACTTGTGTAAAGAAGGTGACAAAAAAGTGAAATTGTCTTTGTGTTTTTCTAATAGTATTTTTGACCTAGAGTGTTCCTGTTACCAGACTTGTCTTTTAATTGGATTGTAAACTGCTCTGTGGCTTGTGAAGTATTTTGTAGGGTATTTAGGGAAACGTTAATTCTTGCAAACATTTCCAAAGACAAATACCACTTTTGAGTAGTTTTTACTTTAATGCCCATTCAGCAGCCAGGATCAATATGCCTTCGTTATAAATTTAGCATAGTAACCAGTAACTCTCTTCTGAACTTATTATATGCTTACTCTAATCTTTCTGGAAACTCTTAATTCTCATCATTTAAGTCCATATGCTTTGTTTTTCTCCAGTGCTCTAGAGAACAGAGATGCAGAAAATCAGATTAACTCTGAGGTCAAAAAATGAATACTTTGAGTTGAAGAGCTCCTTTCACCTGGGCTTCTTGCAGCACTAGGTTGAAATTTTTGAAATTTCACTGGTGAGCAGACCTTGCCTGCAGGCTCTGTGAAGTGAACCTGAATTCAGGTGGACATAGATGAATGTAAACTTCAGTAGAAGCAGAGGGGAAGCTGTAGACTTTTTATGGGAGATCAGTAAAAGAGGGGAAAAAAAATCCACTAAAACTCACAAAACCCATAAAATGAAGAGGTGGTGCTTTCCCTTTTGAAATCCACAAGAAAATTCCCTAGCTCCTCAGTGAAGTAGAAAGAAATTTAACAACAAAAAATACTTAGGCCAGCTATGCAGAAACATTTGGCAATTTTACAGAAGTTTCTTAATTTTTAATCTGCATAGTGTGAAATATGACCCTTGTCCTCTTTTGTTGTTTTATTATTTTATTTTACATGCTTTTCAAAGCTTAGTAAAATGGAATATATATGTGTAAGTATGCGTTACACCAAAGTGCTCATAAATTACACATTTGCAGATGACAGTTCCTGCAGGTAAAGTGGTTCATCCAGATACAGTGCCAAAGTGAGATGTGAGCAGCAATCAGATTTTCTGATTTCTGGAACATACAATTACTCTTGTATATAAAAGGAAGCTGCATGTATGCCAATAACGTATTAAGAGATGGAATGAATTTACTGTCATAATTGCACCAGGAAGGTCTCCATTTTACAGAGGGTAATAAACTCATTTAGCATTTGCACTAGCATACTACATCATCTTGAAGATGCAGAGTAGCGGAAGCATGCTGTTGATGAAAGTTCTGGTTAGTGTTTTCACTCTAGAGACTTTAAAAGATGATTCTTAATTTTTTTCCTACAGACGTAACAAACATGAGTCTTTAGAGACTTAAGGAAGTTCTCTTGGGCCACATTCGCCACAAATTAGGATCCCTGTGCTTTTTTTTCTGGCTAGTTGGGACTGACAGAGAAAGGTGAAGAGGGGAGGAAAATGAAATCAGGTATAGCCTCCTCACTTCTGCTTGACCACTGGCACCTCACAGCTGCTCGGCACTGTGTAATGCCTTCTCCTTCCAGCTTACTAGTTGTTTGTGCTAGATGCAAGGAGCTAGAGAGATGCTGTACTGTTCTGTGTCTTTCAGAGGTACATGCTTTTTTGCGATTGAAATATTTTATGTATCAACTTGCAGAATGACATCAAACCAGGCCATCCGTGATGATCCATGATGAATTTTTTTGTTACTCACTTAGTGCATCTGTAGTGAGTAATGGTCTTAACAGTGTAAAATTTTCTTACAAGCTGCATGACTAAAGCAGCAAAAGACATGGCAGAACTTGAATTTAAATTTGACTAAAATTCAGCTGAGGATAAAAAAAAATGATGCTTGTCAGAAATGAAATGTGAAAACTGTAAATTAGGCAATTTTGGATGTTTTCTTATAAATGAGGAACAGTTTTGCAGTTATACCCTAACATAGTTAAATTCACAGCAATTTTCTGTGGCTGTTAGTATCTTTTTTTTGGGTTGTTGTCTTTCTTTTGGTTACCATAATGAGGCTGACTTCGCTTCTTTTATAGTGTCTGGGGGAAAATCTAAAATAACTGATTAAAAGTAAGTCTTTCCTGTAGTTGTAGATACATATTTTAATTTCAGGTGAAGCTGATGCTTCATTTACCTGCCTCAAGCCAGAGGCCTGTCTTGCCTCCTGTATGCTGATGTGTAGTTTTAGGGCATTCTCATAGAAGTTGTTAAGACCCTAAATTTTACTACAGTAGAGAAAACACCTTTATGGGAAATATAAGGAGATACTTAAGGACAGGTTTACATATTTTAAGGATATAACATATAAGGATATGTTTATATATTTTTGACAACTGAGATGTCTTTGTGCCACAGTTCCTGGGTTTTTGATAGGAAAAAGATTTACTCAAAAATGTAGATTTAATGCTTCTTTCTAATAAGTTGTTCTGGATATGCTCGGGGGTTTTTCTCTTTTCAGTTTTGTTTTGAAAGGACCTGACAAGTTGCATTAAAATGTTGAAAACTTGGTGTCAATAATGAAGAGTTTCAGAAATTGAGATACCTTCTTTATACTGCAAAGGGATTTCTATGGGACAGGTCTAAGATTTAAGAGATGAACAAGGCAGTGGAAGTTGGCTTGACAAAAGCATAAGGGTTTAATGGGAACAAATGTGACTTTAGTGCAGCAGAAGTTATGTTTTCAGCTGTATTATTTGTGGCATTAATGGCTTTGCAATTTTCAAAAACAGCTTGTGTGTATCTTTATAGTTCCTAGAATCTTATTGCCAATAAAATTTAACAGAGTTTCTTTGGTTGTTTTAGAGGTGTATTTGATGCTTCCCTCAAAATGGCTGGGTTCTATGGACTCTACACTTGGCTGACTCACACTATATTTGGGATTAACATAGTCTTCATACCATCTGGTAAGAATTTGAACAATTATAATTATTTTTAGATAATATGATTTCATATATATTGTACAAGATAAGTATGATTAAATATTGCTGATAAGATTAGTCTTGAAGTTATTTTTAGGAATGGCCATGTGCAGAGTCAAGTCCCTGATTGCTATCCTGCCCCTGTGCCTTGCCTTTTTCTGTTTTCACAGCACATCCACTACCAGCTATTTTACTTCTCCTGTCTGTTCCTTTTGCAGGATGTAATTCTCCCTTCTGTTCAGTCCAAGTCTTTCCAGGTTTTAACTTCATTCTGCATGCCTTGTATTTTGTTCCTTGTGTAGTTGACAGGTGCTGATTTTTCAAGATGCCCAAATTCAGGAAGACCTGGTATCATGAAAATGCATGACGGAGGTGTGCTGCTTATTCTCAGTACTGTTGCCTGACTCTATTACCAGCCTCTGGTTTTCTTTTGTTCTTTAATCTTAGGTTTAGAAATGGCTGAAGAGTTTTCACTGAAAAATCTTCTCCTCTGTTCCTCTTTTGCTTCTCTTCCACTAAAAATAATCTAATAATAGTAAATTTGAAATGCTGTAACTTTGTGTACAAGGGAACAAGAAGGAAAGTCATAAAGTAACAAAACCCAGGATAATAAGAAATGACTCTGTTAGAAAGTGCAACTACTTAAAAGCATTGGTTGTCGTTATACCTACTTAGAAGGCAACTGTTCTTTTTCTTTCAGCTGCATATGAAATCTTAGAAGTTTTTGCTTTCTGGTTAATGAGACCAAAAAAGAGAAAAAAAGCTCTTAATTATTCATGTTATGTTCATTTCTGTTGCATTAAATTAGAATGACAGCAGTACTGCATCACTTGAGATTTCAACAGGTGTTTGTATAATTTGTATGTTTAGAAGGGCACACTCCTGTGTGTACACATGTGTATACAGAGATACATGTAATGGATTTTATATTTGTGTGGTTTCTCGCAATCCTACCTGCATTATTATGGTGGAATGCAGGAGATGTGGTAAGTTACGAGGAGACTTCTGCTTGTATGTTTTCTTGCACACAGTTGCTAATTTGTAGCTATATAAAAGTTTGAAATGTGTATGACTGATATAACTGTCATTTTTTCTGAATTGGTGCCTCCTTTGGAAGTAACTCCTTATGACTGGCAGGTGGTGAAGCTTTTTGGTATGGGGAATAGCATAATTTTCTTTTTTTCCTAAACAACAGCTATAAACCACCAAGAGCTATAAAGCACCAAGAGCTTTATGCAGCACTTCTTCAGTATCTTATTTACAACAGTTGATAGAAGTGGGACTGCCGGTGTGGCAGAAGCGTCAGAATTTAACTGTAAATGTATTTGTGAAATATGTTTCTCTGTTCTTTTCTCACCTTTGCTTCTGTGTGCTCTAGCATTAGCAGCAATCCTTGGAGCAGTGCCATTTCTGGGGACATACTGGGCAGCCGTCCCTGCAGTCCTAGATTTGTGGCTTGTGCAAGGACAGGGATGCAAAGCCATTTTGCTCTTGGTTTTTCACCTCTTGCCAACCTACTTTGTAGATACAGCAATTTATTCAGATATATCAGGGTAAGTACATTGGAAGCTTTTTAAAGTTAGTATTGTAAAAATGATTAATGATTATTGACACTTTAATTTCTGAAGCATGCAGACAGTGTCTCCAAGCATAGGAATCACCTTATAGTGAGAAGTCTTTCTTCCTAAGTGCCTTTACTTTGCCAGGCCTCTTTTCTGTGAACTTTGTCACTTGAAGTTGTGAACTTGCTCTCAAAGTCAGCAAAATCAACTGCTTTGGTTGGCAAAGTAATTCTAAGAACGCCTTTGAAATTTATCTAGTCATTGACTAAAGATGTGCAGTATTTCCTTTAGCTCACCTATTGCCAGATGATACTGCAGAACAAACAAGAAATCCATGAGCTAGTTAGGGACCTGAGAAAAAACACTTCAATTTTTCAGACTGGATTGTGAGAAATGTGACGATTTGTTTGAAACCAGCCTTTGTGTTGTGTCACCGCACCCCAGTGTAAGAGGCTATTGATTATGGATTGATCTTTAAATGTGTTGAGACAGATAAAATTGCAAAACCGGCGGTAGGCTTCTACAGAGACAGAAGCCAGTGCTGTTTTCCTGTTGTGGGATGTAGGCACAGATTGCTTGAAAAATCTTGCTAGGTGTTTGGCTGCCTCTATTTACATGAAATGTCTCCTGGTTTCAGCTTTGAGATTGTACACAGAAAAACAAACTCCAAACAATGGAGAGCAAGACATGTTCACAGCCATGTAGAGACTAGATAGAAAGTTGTACTCTTCTAGTTACTGCTTCAGTCTTGATCATCAGAAACAATTCTGGTAAACTGAATTGAGGATTTTGTGGTCCAGACTTAGTTATATGCCAGTACTAGTCCTCCATTTGTGCTGATTCTTATTACAGTAGAGTTAATGTAGAATAAGGACCTTAAGTGCTTCAGTTCTGTGTTGTTAGAAACTAATATTTTTGTTCACCAGATACGATTACACTGAACAGAGAGACCTAATGATAATACGTACAATATTAATACTAATTTTCATTGACTATGACACTAGTTCTTTTGCATGAATTAAAGCTAACGGGTGAAGTATAATCAAATTAGGACTTTTTTTCAACAATAAATTGTAGATACATTTAAGGCTAGTAGCTATTTAACCAGACAATAATTCTTCTTATTATTAGAATACATTTTTTGACTGTAGGGGATGCAGTTAGGGGATGCAAGCTCTGTTTACTGTCCAGAAAATATATGTGGCAGGAATAGATTTTCTGACAGTGGAGCAAAATTGTGTTTTTCTCATTAAACAGAACAGTAAGCATCATGCTGTCTTGTGGATTAGATTAAATATATTTTAAATAGCTATAATTAGGTTATGCAGGGTTTTCCAAATGCATTAAACTTATACTGTAGTCCTATTTCATCGGGTGATCTGTTTAATTTAGCAAACTAGCCAGAAGAATGTTTAAACTGACGCAAAGGCTGGGTAAAGTTTAGAAATGAATCATGTGTCTACTGTTGGAGAAATCAGTCCCCTCAGAAAAACAATCTGGCATTACCAGTAGGTTAAATTTGATCTAGGTAAGATATGATTGAGGTGTGTATGATGTTACAAGTCTCATTCCACACACAATTGCGATGAAGGCAAAGACTGCCAGTGTGGGAGTTGAATAGAAGTCAGGACCATAGTAGAAATCTGGCTGGAGCTCTATACTAGCTGGTATTTTCACTCCATTACACTCAGAATTTAGAGCAAGTTCTTGAAAATTGGCTGCTAAGTTTCAACTGTAGCTTTTCTTATATAATTCCATATTAGCATAATTATTTTAACTATAAAGATTAAGCATGATGAGCAGGTTTTGTGTAACTACTCTTGATAGGATTCATGTGGCGCACCTGAACTGATAACATGGAAAAGAACAGTGCATGGCTTACTTGCTGCCATAATAGCTCATACCAAAAGCACCATTGGCCCCAACTTTCCAGTAAATATGTTCATAAAAATCTGGGTTTGTTTTTCATCTGAAAACATTAAAAGCCTAACGATAGCAAACAGTCTGAGAGGGTGTTTTATAACAAAGTGAGAAGACATGACTGTGTATTTAAAAAATGTATGCTGACTGTTCTTTGAAAGGTGCAATGCATGTTGCCATCATAGTGTAAATTAATGTGTTTGCTCAGGGGCGTTCATAGTACATGTTTCTAGTTGTCTTAAAATTTAACAATTCTTGACCATAAGGCATGAATAGTCTTTGTAATCATCATCTTTCCATTTTCAAAATGGAAATGTTTTTGCCATTAACTCCTTCCAACATTCTTCAGCAGAGTCTATAAAGTAGCTGCTCCATTGTGGATATTTACCAGCATTAATGTGCTACAATACACTGTTTGATCTGTTGTGCAAATAGGACGCAGAATACAGCTTGGAATATTTGTGCTGTCAGTCAAACAGCAGATAAGTGAAACTATGGTATCTATAGCTAGCTATGTAGTTTTATAGGCTTAATAAAACTTTGTGATTAATTCACATTTCATAATTGAGAGTACTGTTTGTTGTTCTTAATTTAATGCTGTTCTTTTTGCACCATCATTCCAGAGGTGGCCATCCTTACCTGACAGGTCTTGCAGTAGCTGGTGGAGCATACTACCTGGGGCTGGAAGGAGCCATCATAGGACCAATTCTACTTTGTATACTTGTGGTTGCTTCCAACATATATAGTGCCATGTTGGTGAGTCCAACAAATTCAGTGCCCACTCCATCACAATCAGCATGGCCATTACAGATTTACCGGTAAGTTATAAATGTGTTACATGTATGTGTTATGTTTTTACATGGATCAGCATATGTACACATAGGTCAAGAGAGTGTGTGCATGAGTTTTATATATGAGTGTGCATACACATCTGCATGCCTGTTGAAGTATTTGGAGAGGATTCAGCTATCCCATATTCTAGAAATAAAAATTATGGTAAAGTAAAATACTCACTGGAACTTGTAAACCTGAAATGTTTGTTTAATGTCGCTCAGCTTCTTATGGAAGGCTCTTTCAAAAAGTTCAGGAGATAATGCAACATCCTTTTTTCTGTGTAAAACTATTATGAATGGCTATCTAGTAGTCAGTACTCATTTTTAAGAGGCGTGCCTACAAATACCGCATATTTGTGTTACTGTACAATACTGCAAAATCTAAATAAGCATACTTGAATTTAACAAATGAGATAATATTATACTGCATTATTCCATTAAAAGTATGGTCTTGATTAATCTCTTTATTGAAGTTACCAAATGTGGGATACAGAAGTATATCTTTACACTACAGTTAATAATAAAGAATAAGAATAATCTCCTACTTGAATAATTATAGTTGGAATTCATATTGTGAGGTTATTAATGACAAGTAGCCATTTTAATGTCTCTGCTGTCTTGTTCAATTACATAGGTTAACTCATTATACATACATCTTAAAGAGGTTTCTGAGCATGTCAGAAATAATCCTTTGCTTCATTCACATGAATAATGTTGTCATCTTTCATATGGGTAACTTAGGAGAAAAAACACTAATTGGACCTGTAGTCTCTGACTTGTAGAAGTTACGTTCCAAGATCGCGTAGATAGAGCCTCCCAAAGTACACAGAAAAATTTGCATGTGTGTTTGATTCCTGTGTAATTTGTAGGAAACTACATCAGATCACTGAACAGATTTAAATCTTACTTTTTTCTCTATCTTCCCTTCCCCCAGGTCATCCAGAGAGAGTCCTGAGGAGATTAAAATGGCTGCAGAGTGATGAAGGTTCTGTGCTGCATCTATTCAGCATGAGATGATCACTGTCTTCTGTCTGGAGTTCCCAACAGTCATGGCCTTCTGTCCCTTTCCAGCTGTGCCTAGGGGCAGCTCACAGGGAAGCTCAGCAGCATAACTTGGGTTTTAACAGAAAGTACTTCTTGAGCTGGCCTTATGTTGTTGTGCACTTTGCCTCCTCAGGAGAGAATGTCTACTTCCCATGGCTTTGCATACCAAGACGCAGTTCAGATGCCTTGTTGAACACCCTGAAGACTTTTGTCTTCATAAAAAGAATAGTTAAGAGAACAGGTATATCCACTGGAGTAGTAATCTTGCCTGCAAAAATTACTAACTTGGCTTTTATTTATTGGGCTATTTGTGTTAATAAATTGTAGTAGCTTTAAAGAAAGCTAATTCCAAAATAATTTATTTTCAGTTAATCTGGTGGCAAAAAAGGGTGTAAACCACTTATTGATAAATGAAAGTAGAATATAATTATTTGCTGCTCCTCTCTTTAGAGGCTTTGACCATCATCTGTAACTTGTAATAACACTATACGCACTGAAATTTAACATTGTTAGAGGCTGATATTTCTAATATTTTCCTGAAATTAGTAGACATGCAAATTGTTAAATGTGAGTTTTCCTCATATTGCAATAGGAAGACTTATTTAAATAGTTTGAATCTTTTCCTTATTTGCAGTGAAATCTGTTAGCATTTTGCTGTTTACCCACCATCCCAGTGGAGTCATCTGGTCAACTAAACTTAATCAAAGACCTTAAATGTTTCAGGCAGGGGTAATGTACCTCATCTGTTCATCTGGAAGTCACATCTGCTTCCAATAATAGGAAGAAGTTGAATGGGGATTCTTGAATGTTGTTTTTTAAGCACTGTGGCAGAGTTCAAACTTTTCAAACATTTATTTTCAAAGAGGAAGGAGAAAGAGCATGAATTTTGGTTTAGTTTGGTTTGAGTTGGGTTTTTTTCCCCTGTAGGCCCCTGGCCAAATACCATAATAAGATATATATTAAGACAAATCTCAATAATAAATGGAGTTCTTAAATTCCTGAAATGGTGTGTTACCTAGGTCATAGCATCAGACTCCTCTAGTGCTTTTCTTTCATATGTAATTTTGCTTAAATTGCAGTTTTAGTGACATTTAAGGCCTGTTGTATTGATTGTTGAAATACTTTGACACAATGGATCTTTATAAATGTATCCTTCCTATAAATAGGAAGTAGGAGGTTTGGTAGAAATTTCATACTTGAACAGCTTTTCCACAAATACAGTGAGGGCCATGGGTACAAAGTAGCAGACACACATGCTTAACCAAAGAACCACCTTCCAGTTTTAGTAGTGTCTCTTCAATTTATGTCAGAGTTTGACTGATAAAGAGTTACACAAGATCCAGGCAAGTCTTGCATTTATTGTTGATGGTAATGCAACTGTTGGAGCAAAAATCTGTTCTTATCTAGGGATAAGGATATCTAAGATTTGTGTACAAACAGCTCTAACAGCTCTTGGTAATGTGGGTGTTTGTTTTAATTGAGTTGCAGAAGTGCTGGTAGATTTGGAAGGCTCTTATTTTAATGATATTGCATGTATTTTTCGTTGTTTCTGAAAATACATTGCCATAGAAAGGAATTGGACAGTACTCTGATGCTTCCTAAGCAAGGAAGGGCTGCTGTAGGTTTGCAATAAACACGCTGCCTATTAAGACACAAATAGCCAACTCTTACAGTTCTCAACACTAGCTGCTGCAGTTTCACTGATGAAATTTTATGCTTAAATGAGGGGGTTTGAGTATGATGATTTTACACCTGCAAACTTGCAGGTGTGCGTTTGGATGACAGACTCAGGCTTAATTTAGTGGTTTGACTCAAGTCATTGAAATATGGAAACATACCATTCAATATTTTAAATTCTGAAAGAATTCAATTCCAACTAACTGAATAGGAAGGATATATTGCTTGAACTAAGTAACTGTCCGGTGCTTATTTATTTCCTTGGTTTTGTGGCTTACATAGAATCTTCAATGAAACGCATTCTTATGATCACTGCTGACTAGGGTGGAGGATGACAAAGAACCCGAGGGTGTCCCTTAGTATTTCTGCAACATTCTAACCAGCTTGAATACTTGAATACTTGGGAAACTTCTTTGTTATATTACTTCTTTGTAGTTCACAGTTTTGCACTGAAATGTTGTGTTCTCACTATAGCTTCTTGTAGACAGCATTTGAAGAAGATTACTACCAAGAAATATGCATCTTTAATGTATCTCCAGTTTTCCATTGCTCCGCTTTGCTCACTGGTCAAGACATTTGTATTGTCCACATTTGCTATCCTAGTTATTTCTGAGACAATCTTTCAGATTGCTATAGTACTCAATATAGTAATTTAAGAATATCATCTTAAAGCATTTGTTTGTTTTTAAGTTTTCTTCTTGTCCCTCCCACTTCACCTGACCTCCTTAAGTCAAAGAAGGGTCTCTGCTGTGAAAACTTAACATGGCATTTCAGACACAGTTAGCTTCAGTAATGGCAAATCAGTAAAATCAGCTGAGAAGATATGTTCTTGTTATGAAATGTGCCCTTCCCAACATAAAAAGAAACCATTTTGTATAGAGAATTCGTATCTGATATAGTCTTGTTAGTTTTCCCTCCTTTGCCATGAGGCTTCATATTGACACTTCTATTTCAAATTCTTCTAAGACTTGCCATGAAGAGCCATCCATAGTACAGTCTTTCTCAGTAAATGTAGCTTAAGGAGCTCATGCCATGTGCCGTACCTGGTGGAGGAGCCAATTGTGTGGTACGGTAATGGTATACTGTCGTAAAAAAAAACAAAACCACCAATAATACCTTCTTAGAATATGAAATATTCATTGGATTTTGTCATACTTTAAAAAAAAAAGCCAAAACAACAACAAAAAAACCAAAACCCACAAAACCCTACCTTATGAAAAAGCATACCTTGATTATTTAATGGTTTAAGTGTGTAATTACCAGTAGAAATAGAAGAACTTGTCCTTGCATATTCAACAATCTATATTCTTTTCTGAAAAGACTTAGCCTCTTTAAGAACAGTTTAGTTTAGACCAATCTCAGACTAATGTGAAAATAATCAAACCAGTCATTTTGACTTGTGGTCATTGTAACATGCTGGTTCCTGGTTATATTGCTTCATCTGCAAAAGCAACCAGCAGCTCTGTGGCATAAGCTTTTAGATGGCTTGTGGGTTTAAAAAAAAAAGGATGGGAAACTCCTCGTACCCCTTTTTCTGTAGTGGCATTAAAGTACAGTTTTCTTAGGAGAGACCATCTTGTCGTGCTTAAAGGCAAGAACTTGGTGGCCTTCAGCTTTACTGTAAACAGTCATTCCAGGAGCAGGTATTTGCTTGTATTTAGTATATTTAGTATTCCATTTGAACAAAACTAATTTGAACAAAACCAATTAGAATTCAGAGGGGAATACTTGTAGTAAACCAAGACAATGTGGTCTTACGGTATTGTGAAATAAGCTGTGATGGTTTCTATCATTCTCTTTTAGCAAATCAGGCTTCTTGCAAGTAGTGGAGTGCCAAAGGGCTAGTGATAACTGCTTCTTGTGCTGAGTCGAAGTTCACCCTTCCGCCACTTCCGTACCTTAGTTGAATGTTCTTGTGCTATAGCAGAGCTAGCAGAAGTGCATGTATGCCAGTTTGCAGCCCAGCATGTTAACTTTGGGTCACTGTAAATACTGGCTTAATTGAATACATGAAGCAGCAAACTGTAATGGGTGAGAATCTGGCACACATTGATTTTGCCAGCCTAACTGCAGTATGGTAACTTTCAGCACAGATGCTCCATGACCAGTTGGGAGCAGTGATGGCTTGTTTTGAAGACTGCTTTTTTTAAAAAAATAAAGTTTAACATCATACATACACATTTTTCATAAATTGATACCCACGTATCTAATAACAGAGACAGCAGTCAGATACTTTCATGTAAAATGGTATGTATTTGCAGCTTATCTAGGGTACATGTAGGCTTGATGATTTCATGGACTATAGGGCTTCTCTTGAAGACTTTGGGGAAGAAGATACATGTATTTTGTCAGTGATTACTAGATTAGGAAAACCAAAATCTGTTTAATTAAAATAATAAAAAAGCATTGTGTAGGAAAATTGGATGCTGTCTCCAGTATTGTACTTTGTGGGTATCAGTGTAACTTCTGAAATATGTGTATGGCTGCAGCGTTAAATGTTTGTTTTCAGAAAGCCTGAAAATACAAAAGTGGGTAAAATTGTTTCCCAGTGAAAGCAGCAGCAGAATTGTTGTGCTGCTAATCCCTATGCTGGTGACAGAATATTGCAGAGTGCTGCCTTCTTTTATGAACCTAATAGATTTAGAGTGGGAAAATACCATTATTCTACTGACTTTGTAGCTTTGTATCAGTGGTAGAAGATGTCTCCACAACTGCCTTTATTCACACATTGTGTTAATGTTATCGTGGCTTAAGTTTGTCACTGCAGTGAGCACCACCTTTGTGGACGCTACCTCTCAAAACAGCCACAACTTCCTTTAGAAGATGCTGAAAGGTGTTGGAATTGGAGTTAGTATTCATTATGTCCAATAGTGGAGGTAGCATTCGTCTTCTAGAGATGCAGTTGTTTGCCTTGAAGTTTTCAATTTTACAAGAGAAAATAGATTTCCCAATTGAATAACCTTTATTGAATGACAGCTGACATCTCGTAAATCCATGGATGCATCATCTTTATGAACTGTCTTGGCTTGTATTTCAAAGGGTTTCACCTTACCATTATTTCTTACACTTTTTGGTAAAGTGTACTTTGGCAATTCTCTTCTCATTTCTAGTTATACAAAGCTAGAATTGACTGTTAACAAACAGTCAGAAGTGATGAGCATATTCAGGGATTCTACGTTGGGTTTGTAAATGTATATATTGATATACGGCATTACATAAATACGAGCAGTGTCTATCCTATTCAGACTTTAACTGAAATTTTGACCTATCTTTTCTTAAGATATCTGAGAACAAAATAGTGCCTGTATATAGTGAAAACAAGCAACATTTTTCTTAAATTGATACTTGATAAAGGTTGGGGGGAAGCCAGGCAAATACTGGTAGGGTGACTTGAACTGTTTAGTTGTAGTTAATATAAAGTTGGGAAAAGCTGTTGTTACATGTAGTACAACATGTAATTGCTAAGTGATTGCTCTTCCTGGAAGTATTTGCACACATCTACTAAAGAGCTGCCAAAATTTATGGGTCATGAAATAATGTCTTCATTATTCTTTTAAGCTCTTCCACACCTCGTCTCGTATTCTGTTTCAAATCTGGTTTAATACAAGTACATGAGAGTATTGCTTCATCCTCTGTTGGGATGGATTCCAGGACCTGAAGAGCATGCTTTGAATGTCCATACTGAAATGGTATGTCCAATTCAGGAAGGAATTGCTAATTGGCAAGTAAATGCATCCTTAATGTACTCCGCATATGGATGGACTTGGATAAACATAATTCATGTTGCATTGAATTGGAGATTATTCTTTCAGTATAGCACTGTATGGTGATACTGAAGCTAGAGTCGGGTTAGAAGCAAGGTGTATCTGCTTGCAGCAGGAAGCGTTTGTAAGCTCATAAAGACAAAGTGAGTGCTCTAAAATCCACGTATATCAGAAGAATTTTCATCATGATGGTGTGAAGCAAAAGTGTTGATTTCTTTTTCTAGACTCGCTTTTTGTCACTTCACTGTTACATACAATGATCCAATGAGGACCTAAAGTCAAAGTAACTTTTTATGGTATTGGTGTAGATTAAATGCAAGAGGAATCACAAAGCCAAAAAGTAGCCACAGAACAAAAATTCACAAAGCTTAAAAACTGACATCCAGGCCATAAGGGTGTAGGGGTCGGGGGTAATCAAAATCCACATTTTGGGGCTCTTTCTGCCAGTCTCTGCTCGTAACTGAAGCTTTTTCAAGAAGTATCAGTAAAAAATATTCTTGTGTTGTTTATAACTTCCTCGCTGTGTAGATCAATGTTTTCAGTTTCCAGCATCTGTCATCACTGGTATGTTCTGCAAGCATACAATTTGTTCAGATTTGTTACCTTTAAAACAAATTTTCTATGCTTCAATGATTGTTGGAAGCCAACTTTTTATACTAATAGTTAGGTGTTTACCTATACAGACACACACACACACACACATATATATATATGTTAACTGGTGTTTGATGTTTTGTGCATAATACTAGGGAAGGCTTTTTTTTTCCCTTTGGTAAATCTTGCCACGCCAAATCCAAAGAAAGCTTTGACACCATGTCCCAAGACTGGCTAGATCCTACCCAAACCCAGCAGCAGATCTTTTGCATTTTAGAGCGTGGGTTGTTCTAAAGCGTGCATTCCGACCCAGGACCTGTGGGAATCTGGAGCAATAACTTTCACTGTTTGTTGACACAAATTTTGTTTTTAATTGTACGTGTGATATATCTTCAGAGTGGAACTGTGTTGAAAACTGGTGTTATCATAATTGGTTTTGGTATGGTACCTGGTTTTGCATGTATAATACTGAAAATATAACCCCTGTGTCCATCCGTGGCAGAACAAAACGTGTGAGTTAAAATTGAGAAGTGCTTGTGTGGACTGCAAAGGTATTTAAACTAAATAATTGTGATTGTATGCACCAGTCCTCTTCCTAATAAAAATGTTCTTTTGTAGCAGGTTTAAGAAGCTTTTAACTTAATACTGTATTCACATGGCAGTCATTTGTAAGCACAGAATGGTTAATATATTTTGAAATAAAATGCTATTAATGTAAAGAAAACTGGCTTTAATTTGAATGATGGGATCTTTGGAATGAACCACAAAGGCTGCAGCTAATCTGGTGAAATAATAGGTTTGCTGCAGACAAAGTACAAACATGGCAGTGGATCTGCAGACCCTGCATGTAACTGTCTTCACTGAGAGAAGCTGTTTCCCACTAGGTAAAGAAAGGCACAGGCCTCAACAGTAATTATGGTTCAACTGACATCTGGCTACTGGCTACACTGCCTGTGGTACTACAGCCATGCATCCATACCCTGCAAAAGCTCACATGAGGCAGCTGTAGGTGTAATTCAAGTTACTTCCATTATGGCTTACTCTCTGAAATGGAAATGCTTGTTTAGTGTGTGAGCATAATTTTAGGTCATTCTATTGACTATAAAGCAAAAGTGATCAAATCCTCCTTGCATGAGCACTCACACCTTTTGAGAGAGAAATGACTGATGTTCAACTTTTCCTCCCTCTCACTGTTCTGTGACCAGGCTCATCGCCTTGAAGTGATTCATACAGCACAGTCAATTTTAGCTAACATCTCTTTCATTCTCCAAAGGGATCAGACCTTGTTTAGTGCATCTGTGCTGGGAGAGGTTCAGCAATTAATGCCAGTAACATAATAATTTTTCTTTTGTTTTTAAATTGGGGCAATCTTGGTCTTCCAAGATGCTCAGAATTCCTCTAAAGTTGGAACCAAAGTAAGTGCATTTATAATGAGGCAGCTCAAAGCACATGTGCTTCTGTGAGAACTCCTTTGCTCTCATTTGGGTGGTTTAGTGGTTTTAATGTACAGATACAGTGTTTTTATTAATAGAAAATGAGTAGTTGTTCAGCACCCACAGCAGATAAAGCTTTATAAGGATGTAGCACCAGTGAAGCCTATTTGCTCAGTCCCAACTATTCCTTCAGAGCAGTTCAGGAGGTTGCATGTACAATGTAGATCATTAATATTTAGGGGGTGGAAGGGCAGAGAGTACAAAAGAGTTACTGGGAGATACATAGGGAAAAAATGTACTGAAAGAATTACACTACCTATGTATTTTGAGCATGACAAGAGATCTAATTTAAAAGATAATTGTTTCATTGTAAGATATCATCACTTCCAGACTACAAATTTATTCTTTGGGGAATTCATTTGACTTGTTAATCTAAGGAAAGGTTTTTCTGGTACAGATATTTATTCTGTAGTAGATTTTTTTGGAGATTAATTTCTTTATCTTCCTGATGGCCTTCTTTTAAGAAATAAACCTTACAACTCTCCTTTAGCCTCAGAGCAGCCTCAGCTTTGACTACTCGGGGCTGCCATGTTTGTTAAACTCCTTTGTCACTTTTGAGGAGTCACTTTCTCACTGAATATATGTAAGACTCTGAAGACCTTACACCTCCATTCCCTCCTCAGTTCTGCTTGTTGCAATTTGTTTAGCATGTTAAAAAGTCCTGCTGAGGAAAGGGTGGTGAAAGCCCTCCATCAGATGGTTTCAGCTGTTAGCATTTAAAATGTGAAGAGAAATCTGTGGCAAGTAGCTGGCTTCTACTTGCAAGAGAAATCTGTCAGGTTTTTGGAACTGGTAGAAACTAAAACTGGAAGAGTAGTCTTTACCATAGATTACATTTCTTCATCTATTTTGAAATAATTATTGTTGTATGTGTTATAAATTGGAACAAAGTTTTATTTTAGTTTGGTTTCTAATCTTTTCAAAATTCTCCAGATGAGCAGTAATGCATGACTTCCCTCTCCCTGCAGAGTGAGGCCAAAGCCAACAACTGCTGTAGTAAACGCCATGTCTGCCTATATCAAAATGCACTCTCTTGTATGCTTATGGATGTTTATGTGTATGTACAGTCAAAAGTATATAGTTCAAGTGCATTTATTTTGAGTAGATTGATGATGGTAAGAGACAGTTTTATGAAGCTCCAGGCCTGGACAGTTAGCTGTGGAGATGTCTGCTTTGTAAGGTTGGAGTATCTTTCTAGACAGTGACTACACACAGCCAATGCCTTCTGTCTGGAAAATACAGAAATTTTCACTGAAACTGGTACATTTCCCAAAGATTCCTTTCAACTGTTTTTATCCTTACTGCTTCAGAAGACTGTAGTGATACAATTAAGTTTTGCTTTATAATTAAACAGCACTGAAAAGTAGTATTTGGTAAGATCATTTTATTTTTTTAATCTCATGATCAGTAAAGGCTCTTGTTCACAAGGCAATTGCAGTCCTTTGGCTTTGCCACTCACAAATATAGCAATTGGCTTTTTCAGAAAAAAAATACCCTAGACATTCAAGTGTATCTAGTTGACAGAAATCCGAGCACACAGTGAATGGTATCAAAGAAAATAGTATGAAGAATGAAAGCAGTTCAGAAGAACACTGAGATGGTATCTCATGCTGCAGTATAGAATTTCATGCTGTGACTGAAATACATAATGTAATCCTAACATATCAAATATGAAATGAATTGAGCTTCCAAATGAAGCATTAAGTTTATTCTTACCTTTGACTGTAGGGTATTGAAATCCTTACATGGCTTTGTATGAAATAATTAATGGTTTTCTTCTACCATCCTATATCAGAACTGTTCCAAGTGACTCACTTTTCACAAGGAAGTTCACGTTTCCCATCATAGCATGTAGTTCCTTTCTTTGTTTCCTTTATATGAGGTAATCTTTGAAATGACTGTATTAATGCTGTCATTTGTGCTGTGATAGACCATAACAGCTTCTTTGAGGAACTCGTTCCGCTCTCCTGATGATCTGAGCATGCTCACTGGGAAGCATTTTGGTCAGGTTGGTGGGTGCAAGATGTCTTAGGAAGACACAAGAAATGCATTTAACAGGTGCCCAGTGGTGGGAAACAGTGAATTCATGGCTCTGCTCAACACAAGAGGGGTGTATTTCTGAAAGTTACACCCAGCCACAGGGGTTACTGATTTACTGGTGGCAGTGGACTGCACAGCCTCATTTAGGGCTGAAACTGTCTGTCTTAAACAGGCAACTGCCTTAAGCAGGCAAAGCCCCAGCTGTGTGGGGTTTTCTTTCTTGTAGACCTAGAACAGTGCACACACTTGCATTCGTGCATAAGGAGTCGAATTTTTATGACTTAGATAACTAAAACAGGCTGTTTGCTTTCATTTTGCCTTTCTTACCAGAATCTAATTTTTTTTGAATAATTAAGAATAAACCCAGAATTATCTCGGTTAAACACCTGCTTTTGTTTACTTCAGAAGATGAAGAGCAGAAAAAAGACCATTGTGGTAAAACGTAACCTTTGGTGCTTTCATAATCTGTTGGTGAGTACCTTTCAGACGAAGTTGTCTGACAGGTTTTAGGGAAACTCACACATAACCTTGGCTGGCTTGAGTTAAGGCTTTTTTTTTTTTTTTAATGGGAGAAAAAAGATTAATGTAAAATCTTCCCATGACCTTCTGGTGCACATCCTTTTTAAAGCACTGATGTTGCTGGCCACAAACTATGATTGCTCTAAGAACTGGACAGAGGTTCGGTTGCAAGTTTTGTGTCTTAATCTGAGTTTCTAGTTTTCAGAAGAAAAATTATTGTAATGGCTGTGAATGTGGTTGAGTTTCTTTAGAAAGACATACATGAATTTGGGCTTGCTTGAACTTTAGCAGTTTCTCAGGGCATTCGCCCTTATGCTGGTGAATTAAACTTGCTGCCTCCAGTCTGGGATTACAGATTGAAAGACTAAGAGCATTTGATATGAAGATTTAGAATTGAATCTTCAATTTGATTTAGAAATGAATGAGTACCGAATGGCACAAACAGGTTAATCATCACCTGATTAACAAGAAACACAGTGGCAAAGAAGTATTTCCATATAATTCTCTTCTGCTTCTGTTTTACCAACAGAGGTAACTGGCCTGTTGTAGTTAAAATCATTAATCTTTTCTAAGATACTACAGTCAATGAGCTGTAATGATGTTTATGTGTATAATTACTATTTAAGGGAGACTTTATCCAAGTAGGTTTATCAAACTAGGACTATTTTCAAGAACTGACCTAGCCTTAGTGGCTTTAGAGCTCAAATTAATGGTGGCAAGGCCAGAAGATGGCAGCCCTGGCAGCCAGAACCATCCCAGGGATGCTGGTATAGGACAGGAAGGCTTTATAGGCTAAATGTCAAGGTAACGTGTTCAAGGCTTAGCACTTCCCAAATAGTGTCTACGTACAGGTTGTGAGTCTATGGATTTCCAAAAATAGGACAAAAGATTTAAGTCATGCTGACTGATAATTAAAGGGTGTATTTATTTTATGTTAGCTGTTTGGGAGTTTGCTGCAGTACTGCGTGACAAGAGGGATATTGGTCTTGCAGTGAGAACAGTATGATGCTCCAAGAGAACTGCGTTACTGTTATCAGATTTTGCTTAAATGTGGTACATTTCAAAAAAACAGCTTGTACAATTCAGAAAGGGAATCTAGATCTGATTTTTATCAAAGGAAATGGTTGCTTAGGTCCCTGTCAAAGAAGGGTTCTATAAAAAGTCATCTTTCCCTGAGGTGTTCTGGAACTTTTTCTTAGTCAAGACATTCAGTTCTACTCATTTCAATTCAACCAGGTAAAAATCACGGCTTCCTGCTCAAATGTCTGAGTAAAAGCCTATAAGCAGAATATATCCCCATCAGGAGGCAGCAATGTCAGACTTTCTTTAGATAGATTTTTTTCCTTTCAACTTAATAATCTACAGAATTTTTCAAAGAAATTCTGTTCGGTGAAGAGCAAGGCTGCTGGCTTTCATCAGATGCTGTTTTTGCTGTAGCCTTTTAAGACCTGAGACAGTGGCAGGGGAATTCAGAAGCTTACACACTAGGAATGTCAAGTATTTTCTTGTATGCTTCTTGGTGATCTGTAACTGATGTGTAATAAGTTATTTCTTTGCTTTATGAAATACAGTTAGCAGATAGTTGTAGCTAGACTGTCATTGCTGTACTATTGCAATCATTTTAGTGGTGATTATTCTACTCCCATTTTTTGATACATCCTGACAAATTATAAGATGCCTCTATGCTGCAAAGCCAATTTCTTTGTGGAGATTTAAACTAAAGATTTTTATGTCTCAAGGATGAAATAGATTTGGTTTTTCTCTTTCGACTATTGCCAATTATTGCAAATTGATGAAGTCCTATAAGTTCTCCTAGCCAAACTTATATGAGAAAGCGTCAGCCTTGTGGGTTCCTAATAAAACTGTGGAGATGGCAATTAATCTGACCTCTGCCTACCATCATCACTGGTTTACAAGCATTAGAAAGCTTGCCTTCAAAGCACTTCTGCTCTCTTACGAGAGCAAATGAATGTCCTGTGGTGACGGTCTTCCAATATATCTAATTTTCTTGTCGGAGTGAGCTACCTTGCACTGGTAGTTATTAAGCAGCTAAACAGAGACTTCTGAGTGCACTTTCAAATGTTACTGTCTTTATCTCTCAGGAATAAACACTTGAAGAAAATTGTTTGAAGGTTAAGTTCTCCCAGCTGGGAAAAATCCTTCGTTATCTGTGGCCACAGAGCGAAGACACTCACTTCTTCCTAGATACAGCAGCTTGTTTCTACAGTTATGTCCTATCCTTCAAATTAGAAGAGTTCTGAATGTTCTTAAGAATTAAATAAAACATGAAAAATCATTCCTTAGCTAAACAGAAACATTCCCTTGATAAAGGGGATTCCTGGGTTCTGGACAGTCTTCAGACACGGCGGGTCTTGGCTAAGGCAATACTTCCATTTATATGGACCGTGAAGAATTTTGTTGATCTGGTAGACTCCTGTGAGAGCTGACAAACACCGTGTCAAAATAACATCAAGATTGAGAAATTGGTAACACACACAAGTGAAAACTTAGATTATAAACTAGTCAAGTGCCTGCAGAAAGCATAAATGAGAATACTTGTTCTAGACAGCACTGCAGTATGTTCCTGTGAAAAACTGTTCTTGGTCTGTCACAGTATCGCCGATGTATATCAAGATCGGAAGAAAAATTGTAATTATTTGAAGGTTAAATGTAATAAGTCTCAGCATTTGCAATGACAAGTAGGAAATCCTCAGAAACCTTGGTTACTTGTCAAACTGGTCTCATTTTAACAATGTATATGTTAATACAGCCAAATGCAAGGAGATGCATTCAGAATTATGCATCTGCTATGAGGATCATAATGTTCCTTAAAGCATTTATGGTTTAGCTTAGATACTTGACAGGATGAAAATTCCTGCTGTTGGATGAGGGTTAAACCAAATATGATCGTGGGATGTGTAAAAAGATAGCACCAGGTATATGTCTGTGACATTAATACAAGAACTGATAAAATAATCAGGCTAGTCCTGAGACTCAGGAAAAGGATTTTGGATAGTAGAAAAAGTTCTGAAATGAGAAAAAAAGGTGATTCAGGCCTGACGAATCTTCCTTCTAATGAGAGATTAAAGAAACTCCATCTTTGGAGTTTAGCCAAGAAAAGGGTTATTGACGGTGGATTGATCAAACTAAGGAAAGCAAATTTAAAAATCAAAGGCTTCTCCTTTCAAGTAGGAAAAACTGTCAGAATCAGATGGCTGGAAGTTGATTCTGAACAAATTTGCTCTATAGTTAAGGCACATGTTTTAACACTAATTAACCAATGGAAGAATCTCACTGATGAAGGTATTAATCATACTTGAGGATTTAAAATGATTCATTGCACTGTCTACGGCAGCTGAGTTTCTGAATGAAAAAATCAAATGGCCTCTCTTGTGTAGGATGGAAAATACAGAGTAGAACAATCCCTTTGTCACAAAATTCTGTGAATACTTAAAATAGGGAACGTTTCATTCTGTTAAACCCCTTCATGTAGTTAAAGCATCTGTAGTTGTCTGCAAAGATAAGCAAAGCCTGCTGTCTTGACAGCTGTGAGAGCAGCATCTGACATTTCGTGTTCCTTGCATTCTACTGATCTTTGTCCTTTAATGTATCTTTTTATTATAACACAAAAATGGTGGTTGCAAAGAGGCATTTTACTGGGGATTTAGGAGTGGAAATGGGTTCACGAGCCACGCTGAAGCCGGATGCATTTTTCCTCCCTGTGTGCTTTTACTTTGATGTTAGTTTGTTGACTGATGTTTTCCAAATAAGTATCTGTGAAGCTGAGTGAAAAAACATTCTGCTTTTTTTTGCCTTGCTTTTAACAAAACGATGCCTGGCCTTGATCTCTCTTAACAGTAACGTTTGGTGCTGGAAGATGCTGACAAGTTTTCTTGCTTAGTGCTTCTTCATTTTGTCCCAGAGTCAGTACATTTTCTGGAATGGCATGTAATGTCCACTTATCCTCTGAGTATTAATTGCTCTTTAGCAGAGGAGCAAGCTAATCCATAATGCCTAGGGTGCTCAAGAATGACCTTGCAGCTTTGCTGAGTTGATGAAAGTACAGGAAAGTCCCACTGGCACTGACTGCTTTTTTTTTGTTGGCTTTGGTGTTTCTCTCCCTATGAAATCCAGTTCAGAAGAGGAACTGGGTAAACTGTTGCTGGCTGCAGCCTCTTTACCATAGTTAAGTAATACCAAGGCATTGGTGCTATGTTTGTAAAGAGATTGACTCTTTTCTCATCCTGATTGCTCATGAGTAATTTTTAATCTTTAAAAACATTTTTCCCCTCCTAATCCAAGTATTTTATATATATTGTCATGGTTTAAGCCCAGCCAGTACCTCAGAACCACACAGCCACTCGCTCACTCCCTCCCCTTCTTCCCCCCCTGCTCCCGGAGGGATGGGGAGGAGAATCGAAAGAATGTAACGCCCACGGGCTGAGATAAGAACAGTCCAGTAACTAAGGTATAACACAAACCACTGCTGCTACCACAAATAATAATAATGATAAGGGAAATAACAAGGGAAGTGAATACAACCGCTCACCACCCACCGACCGATACCCAGCCCGACCGAGCAGTGATGTAGCCTTTCCAGGTAACTGCCCCCAGTTTACGTCCTGGGCATGACGTGCTCTGGTATGGAATACCTCTTTGGTTAGTTTGGATCAGGTGTCCTGTCTCTGCTTCCTCCCAGCTTTCCCTTCTCCCTGGCAGAGCATGAGACTCAGAAAGTCCTTGGTCAGACTAAACATTACTGAGCAGCAACTAAAAACATCGGTGTTATCAGCACTGTTCCTAGGCTGAAAGTCAAAAACACAGAACAGCACCAGGTACTAAGAAGGAGAAAAAAAAATGACTTCTACTGCTGAACCCAGGACACCAACCTAGTCGATCCTATGATTCTATGTTGAGCTAGCTAATGTGAAAAAACAAGCCCTTCTGTAGAGCTGTGCTCAATACTCAAACCAAAATACTATGTACCAAAAGCACTAACGAAGTTGCCCTGACTTGAGGAGGAGTTGGGGTAGATGGTTTCTGAAAGGAACCTTACAATTCCGTGAAAAGACAGGAAAGGAAGTGACAGTTTCTCAACTTCTATTACAGCTAGGTAAATGAATAACCACATCCCACACTTTTTGAACTTAGATGTTTCTTTTTTATATCAGAACGGATTATTGACATAATTTAGTTGCTATAACAACCTGTCTTCCAATCACACTCAGAATAGAGCTGGGTATTTTGTTTATACTCCCTAAAAATCCAAGAGAAATTTCAAGTCAATGTTAAAAACTTTAACATTCATATGGACAAGGTGTATTGTTCTGGTAAAACCAACACTGGCTTATCTGTAACCATTTTCCTGTCTCTTGAAGGGGAAAACAAAAACCAAAACCAAATCTGACACACTGGATTCTATGGGCCCTGATTAAAAATAATTCACCTGTTATTTTGTTTAGAAGGACAACAAAACAAGCTGAAGAGAGATTTGAAGAGCTGGACTATAAAGGGTGAAGGCTTAGAACAGCTGTTAGCTTTAAAGAAAACAGAGTCCCAGGGCACACAAACTGCATCAACAGATGGTCTGTAACTAGTATAAAGCTATAAATTTCTTCATTAGCATATATCACAAATTACAGCAACATGTCAATCAAACAGTCTGTCCTTAAACCATAAAACACAACTGATGAATGCATGCACAATACAAGGAGGTAAAATGTGGTGCTTCAGCCTTTGCAGAAAAATACACATGTTCAAAGTTTTAAAGCCACTGCAGTTTTCAGAAGTTCAACACTTTGCCCTTACTGCCATGCCTGACACATGATTAGGTAGTTCTCGTATTTCTAGTCAGCTGATACTGACACAACAACCCTAAAAGTCTCCCACAGTTTCCAAAATGACTGAAAGGCTTTACAGAGAAAGGAGTATTTCTAACCAAGCATGTACATTTCAAAACAAGTCTCACCAGTTCTGTAACAAACATAATGGGAAAAAATTATGTACAAAACTCACTAAAAAAACTTGTTTCACCCAATTAATCAACAGTTCCTCGTTTTGCCTGTGTCCTAAGTGTTCAGCATTAAACAATAACAAATCAGTCACTTATACTCATCCCTTCTCCTTTCCGCTACTGATTCAAGGAACAAGAATGTTCCTTCCAGTTTTCTTTGGCCAATTTTTCTGCTGAAAAAATGCCAGCTTTTCCTTGCAAGCATAGTCCTATCACCAGCAATATTTCATAAGCAAGTGTAGCTGCAAACCTAAGATAATTGTAGCAGCTTTCTCTCTAATAAGAAATGTCTTTACACTGGAAAGTGAAGTCTTTATACCTAAGTCAGTCATTTTTCAGAGAGGCAGTCCATGAGTAGCGAAGACTTAACCCCACACAAAATAGAACCAAGTCTAATGAACTTTATAGAAGCAGAGAAATATGTAATAAACATTCTGGTTATGTTCCAGATTTGAGACATACCATAGTAACTTTGAAAATATGAAAAGCAGGAAAGTCCCAAAATAACTTCTCCACTTGTAATACTGATGAGTTTTTTAAAAAACAGATTCAGGTCCACAGCATCCATGTACCTGCAGCATTTTTACACTGGATAGATAATTTCAGACAGTGGGTGAATATACTCTTGATAGTCAACTGCTACACTAATAAGTCTTAATATATTCCACAGCTAAACTACCACTAACTACTTAATATAGATGATCAATTAAATTTAGTGCATGTAGAGCAGATGGCAAAGTTCAATAAGAAACTTTAATTGCTAAGTAAACCCCCTCCCACACACCAGCTCATACCTTATCCATGTCCAATGTTGTTTCTATCATCTCCAGAAACTTTGAGAAGTCAGAGTAGATATCATTAAGAGGTGTTATAAACACTGCCAACAACAACATCTGGTGAGCTCCTGTTAAGGACAAACACAAAAAATTATCATTCACAATCCCCTTCCCAACTTTACCAGAATTCACTTTCCAAGATGAGCAGCACAACTACATAGCTGGTTATTCTTTATTAAGAGTGGCTATGATTATTTCACTGACACGCACGTATCTTTTTCCAGAATTGTCATTATTTATATACTGGTTAAGCTTTTACCTATTCTGTCATCTTTGTTCACATCTGGTGGCATTAATTCCCTTCTACTATGAGTAAAACTACAGACAAACAACAGTTTGAAAGCAAACCTGCTGTCTCAACATTACCCATCTTGCATGTAAGAAACTGAAATGGCTTTAGCAAAAATCATATTCTACAGCAAACAATTTTAAAAAATACAAAGCGCGAGTTTCAGCATCCAGACTCACCAGTTTTTCATTTTTCTTCCTTCAAAATTAACAGAAATTGGAACTATTTGGTAGGTGGAAATACAGACATAAATGGAAATTGAAGTGCATGCGGTTTGGTTTTGCTTTCCTTAAAAAAACCAAACATCTATTCTAACCAGATCTTTCCACTAAACAGGAAATCATCAACATTACATTAGTTTTTCCAATGTATTTTTTTAGCACAGATACCCTGTAGCACCAAGTATAACTGTGAACTGCATTTTCCCTTTGACGTAGCATACATTTTCCCTAATGTAGTATGCACAGACATTGCTGATTTTGTGAAAAAAGTCTTTTCTTCAGGTCTAAAAATAAGCACCTATCCAGCAGCCTGCTGTGAAAACACTGCCAGTAAACAAATGTTTACATCTTTGCAGCCACTTCAAGTTATGATTTAATCACAGAAAAATTAGCATTATTGACTACATGATTTACACAAAATGCCTCAAAAAGAACCCAATACTATGAGCTTCTAGTCACTGGATTAGGTAGAGAATTATGATATCTGCCTCTGATGTTTACAGGCAAGGTTTTGCACATTAACAGAGAAACACAGAACTAATCTCTGGCTATTCCAGAGCCTCTCAATTTCTTACCAGACTAAGGTCCTACTCTTCCCTAAGAAAAATTTATAGAAGTCACACAATGAGGACACTATTACCCAACGGAATTTCTCTTCTCTCTCAGCACTGTAACTCAAGTAAAAAGTAAAAGGTTGGTTTGTGTCTTTCTCCTCCTGTGCCTTTTTGCTTCCTCACTCCCCCAGGCTTTTAAAGTTCTTAACAGATTAGAGTCTATTAATGGAGGAAAAAATTGTATATTGTTGAGAGATTACTGAACTTGTAAAAACCGGAGTCTTCTGCTGACTAAAAATCTTCAACCTAAGAGAGATCTGAAATAAAGATCTTGCTTTTTATTCCAAATCACTTGCTCGGTCTTTTTTTTTAACCCCTCCTGTAATGAGACTCATCTAAACCAACCTAGAAAATAAATGCAGGCAGTAAGGAAGAGACTGAAGAACAAAAAGAGGTTTCATGCCTGTTCTTCAGAGCATGTTTCCAGTACACCAGCTGAGAGAATGCCTGGCAATTAAATAATATTCAGTAATCTTGAATTAATGAAAAATGATTGTGCTTGAACTTAAAGTAGCAATTACTCCTTCCAATAAAAGAAACTGTAAGTAGGAGAGTTTTATACCATTTAATTATTTAAGTTTGACAAGTACATCTTCAAAAACCATAGGAAGATGTCACATTCAAAAATTAGAAAACATTAATTTATTAAGTCAATAAAATACTAGCATATTTATATATGTTTAGAATATGGTTCAAACTAATACATTGCAAAACTGATTTACATTTTCAATCCAACTTCATGTTCAGTATCCAAGGAAGTAAACAGTGGAGTCAGTGAATACTGAGGATTTATATAGAAGTTGTATGTGTATGTTTTTCTTAAAAGCATAATACTTGGCATTAAGAGATGAGCAATAACTGAAATTATTGAAAAAATTCACCTCTCACTTGAATTGCACCTGCATGTATAAACTCATACAAAAGATGTATGATAAAAACAAACAAACAACACTTTTGCACCTACTCAACATTATTAGCATGAGGTAACCACTGAGAGAAAGAACTACATACAGTTAAAAGCAGGGATACATATTGATCACAAAACCTATCTGATCCCAAGTAGTTTTTAATTTAAACCATAAATTAATTACTTAAGCACAGATAAGTGTTTATTTATATGAATTAAAGACTTTTCTAGTAATATAGTTTGAAACGTTGTATAGAAATTGAAATGAAGCACTAATCTCAAAACTTGAAACATTTATATAGTTTGGCAGCAAACAGAAGTAGACAACTGACACTATCCTATCAAGCAAAAAATAGACAAATCTGCACAACTGAAAGCACTTAAACCAGAAATTTTGATGGCACAAAAGGTCTTAGGAAAAAATAATGAAGAAAGAACAAGGAGCAAAATGAAAATTGGGATAAAATATAGTACAGGTTTACTAAAGGCAGACCATACCTACATAGCACAACATCTGTCTGAGGTAACTGACTGCATAAAACAAAGGGATATCTGTAGACCTAATCTGGGTTCTTCTAAAGGATTCAGTATGGTGTCACATGGGATGCTAAGCTGCAAGATTCATGATTAATACAATGATCAGAAGGCAGATAAAGAGGATATCAACAACTGATGAGCTGGAAGGACACCAGCAACACACTTCCTCCAGGGCTCATACAAGCATTTATCTTTTCAAAATGTGTGAATCAATAATATTAATGCACAAAAGGCTGCGTCTTATAAAATTCACTAATATATACAATGCGGAAGGCATCAGTAGATGAAATTGGAACAAAATAAATCAGGTACATAACTGATCAACCTTGAAAACTGGGCTAACAGAAATTAAGTTTCATTTAACACTGAGATGACACATTGACAGATAAACAAATTTCCACTATAAGCAGGGGAATAATCGGCAGGAAATGACAAAGAACGTGAAACAGCCAAGTTCAATCACAACATGGTTATAACACACCAGTGTCAAGCAAAGACCTGTATTGGAACGTGCAATACAAGGCATTTCCAAAACCAGTAAGGGGATATTCAAGCCACTGTATACCACATGGTAAAAAAACCAACTGGAAGCCATCTTACAATTTCTGTATCTTGCATATTAACAGGCTTAAAATAGTGTCCTTCTGAGATGGAAAGGAAGATGCATCAGCAGCTTCTTGAAGATATACATCTTTTAAGTACCTAGATTTTACATCCCAGCAGTCTGAGTAATGAACAACTGCTCCCTCTTCCCAGCAATAGCAAAATGATTTGATGACTCAAGAGTCCTTTCCTGTCCTATACAGGTTTCTTAAGTCTAAAAAATAAAAACATCATCTTCACTCACTGCCCCTTTCCCCAGCTTTCATCATCTGTAAAAACAAGCATCTCAACAAATCAATGCTTCATACTGAGGGAAAGGCAATCACTGCTGATCACTTCCTGGTGTAGCTGCTCTATTTCCTCACAGTCATTCACGAGAAAAAGTTCTGAAACTGGCAGACACTCAGTTGCAAAAAATCTTTCTGCCTTTCCATGTCTTGATGAATAAAAAGATTTGAGTCTGAAATAGGAAAATGAGCGCATCCGGTCTGAATCAGCCACGTATGCTCAAAATTACCAGACCAGTCTTGTACTTTAAACAAGGGGGCATACAAGTATAAAGAAAAAAGAAAAATAACACATTTCACCAATTTCAAATTATTTTAGATATACTGCTAATGAACGCCCTACTAAAGCCAACTGACTCACGTGTAAAACAGCAAGAATCTTTTGCAGTCTATTAGTTTTTCCATATGGTCATCTTAGCAGTTTGGCTTACGCAGCTTGCTCCTCAAAACGTCTAAAAATGGAATTGTTTTCCTACCCCGGTATTATGACAGAGAAACTTCTGTCAATTCAAATGAGAACTAATAGAGTAAAGATGAAGCGAGCATTTTGAATTAATACCTCAGTTTAAGACAGAAATCCAAGAGCTCCATGCCAAGGCAAAAGACAAGCAGAGTCTGTTTAGAAAAGCCAAGGGACAGGACTGAGGCAGCTGAAGCATGGCACAGGTCTTCACAATAAAATAAAATAAAATAAAAATTGTATCTGCCAGTTCTTCCCAGCTTTAGCTCTTAACTGCTTTTGGAAATAACAAAGCCAGCATCCACAAATTCATTCATCTTCAGATCAATACTTTAGAAAATAAGTTTCATTACTTGAAGTCAAAAAACTGTAGTGCAGAAAAGTAGACAGATATATACATACACACACAGAGAAAAGTAAATAGATACACACACACACACATATATGTACACAGGAAATAAATTTTTGTAACCATACCATTTCAAAGTATTTTTCTTTAAAGCTTTGGCGTTTGCCTTATGCAAAGAGATTTTCAAACTAATTAATGGGTTTCTACAAAAATATGCTTTCTACCAGGCTAGAATTGCTACTGCTGTACTAAATCAACCCCCTTGTTATGCTGAACAATCTTATTCTGCATTTTCTCAATAACACCTAGAGAAAAGAAATAGCAACCTTTGTATTTTCTAGACCTGCTTGTTATAGCTTTGTGTTTCCTACTAATGAAGATCAGAAGAAACCTTGCTGCGTTACTCTTCTCAAATACAGAAGCATGACAATTTAAAAAACAAATCAAACCCAAAACTAAGTCATTCAAATTATACCAATAATGCTTAAACTGGGGATTTTTTTTTTGTTTAATTACAACCCAAAGTGCAAAGTGTCTGCAAAAGGAACAGAACCATATTGTATGAATGGTACCTTGTTTCTATTATCATAATTCACAAACAATTGGTCAAGAATCCTTAGAGAGACGTCGAGATCAAAGATTACCAGACCGTTACCCACCAGTTTAAATACTTCAGCTACACACTAATTAGAATGCTTTTTCATGTAAAGATTTGGCTACGTTTAAGTATCTGATTGACATATCAGAATTCCAGCTTGTTTCAAATCCAAATGTCTTTAATGTTTATTCCTGCAACAAAAGTACACAGGAAAAGAAGTAACCTTTGGAAATCTACACACTATTTGATTGCATCATGAGTGTATTACAAAACATTGAAAACAGACAGGGGTAGCATTACCTTCATGTTTTTCTAGTGCTTGTACAACATTAGGCAGTTGATTAATAGCCTGGTACATTCGGTAACAGTCCTGTAAGTTTGCTGCTTGTCTCTGAAATTTCTTTGCCAGCCTGTTAAGATCTGGGAAGCGACGTAAGAGATCTTCTTGAAGGCACTGGCGTAGTTCTGGATCCACCACAAAAGCTTCAACCAAATTCAACCTAAATAAGAAGTCAGTAATAATAATTAGCATGGAACGGTCTATAATTCTTTTATGTCGCTATGAAAACATTTCCATCTATCCTTTCTCTGTGGCTGTATCCTGATAAACTTTCCTGATAAAAACCCAAATGAAACTAGGACAACACATGAGCTGAAAAAGCAAGGACATTTAGCCTATACCATGCTTCTGTATTTTTTAACAGCTGCGGTATCTAATGAACAGCATTGGAGTGAAACCATTTCAAGCACAAACATCTCTTCTGTAGTATGCTGAAGACCAGAATCTACTTTGAGATTAATCCTTTCGTTGCACCGTAAAACCAGTCATCCAGTAGTCTGTGAAAGAATATGTATTAAGTAGGAAAACCCCATACTGTAGGAAAAAACCCCCCTCTTGGCAGAGCTTAGCTGCCTGTGGTCAAGGCCAACATTGACACTTTGAAGCTGTGCAACCCTGGAATACAGAATCGGAATCCTTGAGGTTGGAAGGCACCTCTGGACATGGACTACTCCAACCCCTTTGCTCAAAGTAGGGTCAGCTAGGGCCAGCTGCCCAGGGTAGTATCCAGTCATGTTTTGGATATCTCCAAGGATGGCTCCACTATCAGCCCCTGAGGTACACCATTAGTGACAGGCCTCCAGCTGGACTTGATGTCTCTTATCACAGCCCTTTGAGCCTGGCAGCTCAGATGGTTTCAGTCCACCTTCTTGAGGACTGGAAGAAAGCAAATGTCTCTGCTATCTTCAGAAGCCTTCTCCAACCATCATGGGCTTTCTAAGACAATCAAGATTGATCCCACAATTACTTTGGCCAGCTTTCTCAGCACTCGTGGGTGTATTCCTTGTGTCCCACAGACTTGCATATATCCTATTTGTTTAAATGTTTGATAACCTGACCCTCCTCTAATGAGGTTGTGTTGTGTTTGCTCAAGACTTTGCCACTGATTTCAAGTGCTTGGGATTCCTGAAGGCAAATCTTACCATTAAAGACCACTGTGAAGAGTTGTGTAAGAAAGAGGCGTGAGAAGCCTTGTCTGGGGCCTCCTCACCTTCACTCGAGAGCTGCATTCAAACTCAGGCACTTGTCCTCAGGTTCTCATGTGAGCTATGCTGCAGCCATTCCTGTGCCTGGCCATGCACCCCACTGATCCAGACCAAGACCTGTTGGCTTGACTTCCTTGCTCCACCTCTGATGATTACTACAGATTTGCCTGGAGACCCAAACTCATGGCCGAAATATACCCTGTTTGCTTCATGAAGGTATTGGGGGACTGCATCCTTATCAATAAGGATACTGTCTCTACCTGCCTTGCTGTAACTGTTGACTCCCAGCTTGCCTTCTTAAGCCTGCCCTAGCTGATGCTCCCCAACATTTTGGGTTTGGGGTTTAAATAGTGAAATAAATATTCTTTAAGTGCTGAAAGCAAACATAAATCTCAGTCAGAAGTGACGGAGCATTAAATTATATTTTCCCCACTAGAATGTAAGTGAACTTTCCTACATTTCTTGCTTTTTTGCATCAGTTAACATTTCCATCTTTCCTTACTTTGCATTACTTTGCATTTGCAGTTAAATAAAGTCAGATATTGTTCAGTTTGGAACACCAGGAAGGTCAGTGTTCCTTGGTCACACTTTAGGAATATGAAGGAAGAACTCAGCCCCCTTCAGATGTGATATATACTGTGCCGATTTCTGGTTAATCACATTAACATGCTATCTATCAATATCTTAGCTTCAGCAGGGAAGTTAATTTCATTTAGAGACATGCAAGCTTTCACATTATTTCTACTGTTACACTTACTGGCAAAAAAAAGCATCAGTTTCAGTAACAAGAACATTTGCATTAACAAACTGCATCGGAAATGACTTATTTTTTTGTCATTTAGAAAGCAGCAATATCTACATTACACCATGCAGTGTTCTGCAGAGTGCGCTAGCCACTGGAAACAGTACCTAGACGTTAACATGGTACACTGCCTCAGCTAATTAGTACAGAAAGCTACTCTAGAAACGAAGATTTTGTCTAAGGTAACACAACAGAGAGAGATCCCTGGACAGGTAGCAGTACATTTCGGTATATGAAAAATTCAAAAGGAATGTCCTGTTGCAGCAAGTGTTCTACCCACAGCACTCCAGTGAACCTTCTGTATTATTCTGAACAAAATCAATGAAAAAGACAAGAAAAGAATCATAGAACAGTTTGGGTTGGAAGGGACCTTAAAGCTCATCTAGTTCCAACCCCCTGACATGGGCAGGGACACCTCTCGCTAGATCAGGTTGCTCAAAGACCCATCCAACCTGGCCTTGAACACTGCCAGTGATGGAGCAACCTACCTCTGTCCTTATCCATTCAACTATTGCATTAACAAGTAAGTTTAAAGACTTGACATTACTGACCCATAATGGTGCTTTATTTCCAAGAAGTTTAGGCAACATGGGGAAACTCTAAAAGATACATTAAAGTTTCAGCATGTACACAGAGCTTGCGAGAAGTAGACAAGAACATACTTCAGATACCTACTGCAAGAACACAGAACAAGATTTGTATAAGAAACCCATGTGAAGACTTTGTAAGACAGAGGCAGATTACGTTTATTCTTTCTATACACACTGCTTTATACTTATTAAAATCCAAACTATCCTTGTTGTATCCAATCAGCCTGTTTTGATTTTCATTAGAAGCTTGGTCCTCAGTAGCATCACCTACAAGCCAGTTACTACCCTGGTTACCTTAGAATATCTCAAGTGCAGTGTCTGAACTCTTGAGCTTACCTCTGCCAACTGTTTTTTTCTTTTGCTTGTGCCTTTTACACAAAAGACCCTTCACTTTCATCCCACGATTTCCTCAGCTTGTTCAACAGCCTCTTGGATGAGAACTTGTCAAAGGCCTTTTGAAAGCTCTAATTTATTCTTATTTTCACCCCCTCCTTTGTCCACAACAATGACAAGTTCAAAGAGTTCTCAGATCGGCATGATACACTTTTTCTCTGTCAAAACCATGCTAATTAGACTAACATCTCATGACCTTCCTAGTACTGTTCTATCCTCCCACCCCCATCTTTGCCAACTATGAATGTTAGGCTGACAGGTTTGTTTCATGCCACATTTCACATAACAATTTGCTCTGTAAGAATACATAGAAGGCTGCTGATTAGGAAGGGCTACGTTAAGATAATGCAATTGTAAGCCATGCCGAATGCTCACAAGAAATAATGGAATCAAATGATAAGTTGTTTTTTGTATAAAGCTTGACTGAGGAAACCATAAAAAGAAAATACAAAACCAAACAAATAAAAAACTCCAAGAAAGCTTAATCAACCAACAGCTGACAACACTGGATAATTTGTTACTGCCATACAGCCAAAAGTGAAAGGAAAATGAGGCAAAACTTTCCATTACAGATCTAAGGCAGCACAGCCACAATAACAGAAACAACTACTGAAACCACACTAGAATGCACATGAACTTTGTTTCAAGATAGTTATTGAAATTTGCAAATTAAACCACAAAAACCAGCAAACAAGACTTCAGCTAATGTAAGTGAAAAGCAACAAAGTACTTTTAACTTGGAAATAACAACTCCCCTTTATTTCTTGCTATTCAAAATCATGGCTATCTATCCACTTTGCATTCTGTGCAATAACAAGTAACATTAGGCTTAGCGTGCTCCTAGAGGGAAAACCAAAAGTAACTACCTATCTCACAGTTTCGGACGGATATTCTGGAATCCAACAGAAATAACTTCATCTTTTTCCATGGTTTGTTATTGATACAAGGAATCTCTCGGATCTACTGTTAACAGACAAAGACTAACAATCCACGCCAAAAAAGACATCAAAAATCTGTTTTCGATCAATAAACAGCACACAATTTCCCAAGTCTCATCACAAAGCTTCCATTCCACCAAGGTTTACACCTCATTTTGACATTAGAAAAAACTGCTTTTTCTTTTGCCACATCTATGCAGCATTTTTGCATCACGATTTTAAGGTTATTGCACTCAACACTGCCACAACACAGAGGCTGTCAGGAAGGTTTAGTCGTATTTCTAGACTTTCACAGAGCTAGATGTAGAACTTAATGGCGAAACATTAATCAAGCCTGATTTGTATACAGATTTAATAGAAGGGTGAAAAGAATTCTGTCTGTAGAAAGAATAACTAAACTAACAAATTAAAACAAAACACCAGAGTTACAATGAACAGAATATTTTTAATGCCGGAGCAGGATCAGCCAGCACAAAAAAACGCTAACAAATCAGTGAGCTGTAGAACTTGAGCTATAAACCACCCAGGTTTTAATCTCTCCTCCACTAAATTCCTGCAAAACCCTAGGCAGTTCTGCACTTCTCTGTGCATGCAGGAAGGAGAACACTTCTTCCAAGCACCTCTGCTCAAAAAGGAGACTCTGTGCGGGTTTTTATCATATTATGAAACTTGGGTCCATATATAATGAGCAATATATATATATATATAATAATGAGTATAATATATATTTAACTACAACTACAGAGTCATAACTGAAAATCCCAAATTCTGGTAGATTATTTTCACAGGAGGGAAACTGCATTATCTAAAAATTCCACACAACACAAGGAAACAATGTTAACACTGAAATTAAATTAGGAATGCACTTACAGAAGCTGACTTCAGAAGATCTTAAAGGTTGTAACTCCCATGGCTATACAACAGCTGAGCCTTCTGAAGATCATGCATTTGTATTCTCTGCCTGCTAAAGGTTTTCTATGACTGCAGAGTAAGATCAATTTTTCTGTCCAACAGTTCAACTTGATTAGAGAGCATTTTCAAAAGCAGCATATGAAGGACTGCTTTAAGATACACTGAGACTTTTCATCTCACCACAAAAGTCTCAGAATATGCAGTTATATTAATTTCCTATTTCCTTTATGCAAGGGAAAGTGGAAAACAAATCATGTACCATTATTTTAGTTTCCCCTGGGTTTCTTTCAACTTTGAATCTCTTCTTAATCCAATGTAGCCGAGGTAACCCCCATCCTGGCCAGGCTTAACCCACATGTAAAACCAGTAAATTCTTTTCTAATCCCATAGAAGTTACCAGAATAATGCAATAGACTGCAGCTTCAGGTACTGCCTCTTCAACAGAAGTGCAAGGCAAAGCCAAGTCACCATCTTACCTGTTCTAACTGGGTTTTCTCTTCCACACAAAGCACTCGGGATTTTAACACCCTGGAGAAAGGCAGCACTAGAGCAAGTTGCTGTAACTGATTAATACCAGCATTTGTGTTTTCCAGCGAGAAATAAGCAAAGCACTGTGCTAAACTCCCTTTATAAACTCCCTGGTAACCCAATCGCTCCCTAAACAAACATCTGTCCCACAAAACCCAGCTGAAGTCTAGTTATCACCACCTCAGGTAAATAGTAAATATCACCTTAAATTTGCAAAGCTCTTTTCATGACAAAGAACCCCAGCATGCTTTACACCCTTCGAAGTATCAAGCCAGACATCTAAGATGGACACACAGCGGCCTAGATCAGATATCTGAAGCCTGATACTAAGAATTACTTTACTCCAGTCCCCATCTTGGCAGCATAGAGAATACACAAACCATCCCCCGGTCATTTTGCTCAATACAATCAGAGTTGTTACACACATTTATAAAAGTAACATTCAAATTTACCAGATAAGCACAAAGAAATAACAATGCAAACCATCTAGCCAACCCACACATGCTTTTGGAAGTGCTCAGTTATGCACAAAAGACCCTGTTATGAAACTGGAGCAATTACTGTAAACAATTTGAAATAAAAATAACAAAGCCTGTGGATAACAGGGAATGGCTTTAACCTGACAGAGAGGAGATTTAGATGAGACATTTGGAAGAAGCTCTTTACTGTGAGGGCGGTGAGGCGCTGGCACAGATTGCCCAGAGAAGCTGTGGCTGCCCCATCCCTGGCAGTGTTCAGGGCCAGGCTGGACGGGGCTTGGAGCAATCTGGTCTAGTGGAAGGTGTCCCTGCTCGTCGCAGGGGGTTGGAACTGGATGAGCTTTAAGGTCCCTTCCAATACAAACCAGTCTGGGATTCTGTGAATAAGGAACCATCAGCTTCAGAGAGATTAACACCATCAAAGGTCATTTTCTTCCACTCATAGAGGCTTAGTACCATTGACCTTCCCAGTCCCCCGCTTGATTTAGACAATCAGCTAACACAGGACACTGGGCAGATAGAAGTTGCTCTGATTTCTGGCAGCAAGCCTCCAGCTTGCAGGGGTTTTACCACAGCCTCAGTTCTTCCCATACTCTGAAGACACAAAATCTGAATCCAGGTTTCTGTTTCATCAACAACTCTGAACACCGCTCTCTGGATAAGTTGCATACATGTATACCTGAGCACATCTCACATATGAGAGAGTTATTTCAGGCAAGGGGTCAAAATCTTTCTGTTATTTAATGAAATTGGTACGATTTGGCCCTAAAATATCATTACAGTCCAAAATCTTATATCTGAGTGTCACAAGTTGTTCATTGGAATTAGCTCTCTTTCAGCTCTCCCAGATCCACATGCATGCACATAGGCCTGTAGTTCAGAAACAAACAACTCAGCCAACTCCAACAGGCCTGTGGAAGAGGCTTGCACCAAGGCAAGCAAGGCTTCTTGCCACTCTGCCAAAAGAGGAGCCTGCACATTCACATGTACCTCCCTCCATGATAAAAAGCTCAAGTTGTTCTGTTTCCTGCCTGCTCTTGCCCAAACCATGCAACCTGCTCTTGTTCCTTCTTAGCAGCCTAACACAGAGTTGGTTCTGTTTCCTCAGTTAAGGACAAGTTATAAATCTTCTGTAATATGAATTGACTTCACAGCTAAACTACAAGATACAGACTGCCTAAATAACAAAACTTTCAAGACAACAATGAAGGGGTACAACAGTGTATATACATCCTCAGCTTAGCATTTAAAATGCATTGCTGTTTTATATGGGGGATGTGAAATTACAGGCTTCTAGCAATTAAAAGATACTGTATAATAGAGCAGATTAACAGAATCAGCAAGCCAGGAACAAACAGCCCCATGATGATGCATCTTACAGTTTACCTGTAATGTCTGCATTCTTACAGAGACGATGCTGTCATCCCAGTAAGATTACAGCGATCATCATACTCCAATAGCCAAGTCAGAAGTGAACTAAAATCAAGGGATCTCCAGGCAGGTATCCGATGCCCTCAGGATGCATTTAGTACTAGAAATTGGCTTTCATTCCACTATTACAGGGCAAGTCTTTGAATTTAATTTGCTACTATTGCCTTTTAATCTCAAATGTGTAACTTTAAGCAACCATAAACATGCTATTTTTTCTGCAGCTCTGTTGAAGTAATCCCATGTAATAGAGAGTCCAAGGTTTGAAGCACAGCTTTAGAGCCTAGGAGAGCCACAGAAATCACACTGCACATAGTTCCAGAGCATTAGGTACACAAAGTGTACTACTAAGATGCTGGACAAATGTGCTTCACGTTAGGCTCCCTGCTGTTTAATCTGAAAGATTAAGCAACGTAAGAGAAAGCCACATCGCAGCATAAGTCCCCTGCCTTTTCTGATTTTCCTAAGTAGACTCCAAACCATCCTACCATGAAAACAATACCAGATATTTGTAACCTCAGAATGGTTCACTTACAGATGAATTTTTGAATTAAATATATGCATTCTTCCAAATAATCAGAGTTTGCTCCTCTACATCAGCCGCATATATATATACATATAAAACATAAAATTAATAGGCATCGGGGAAGCAGCAGACTCTTTCCCACCCTACATGCATTCCTTCAGGTATCATTTGAGTATTACGTTAAAACCTAAAGACAGTAAATTAAAGCCCCAAGATAGGGGCTAGAAGGTACCAGGCACAACACCATTTCCTGTAATAACCAAGCAAAGCTTTGGAAGCTCTATGTATTGACTGTGAGGCTGCAAGCTAATGAGCTCAGAATAAAAAGCCAGAACAGAACTATTTGGAAAAAGCATCATTAACTTCAATATAATGGGGTTCCCTCCCTCCCCCAGAGATACTTAAATGCAGTCTTATGTATTCTGAAATATGTCACCAATAATTCATTATTTTTGCACAAGTGTTTAAATGTTTTCCAACCCCAGCTGATTAGGCAAGGTGAAGAAAACAATTCTTCAGCAGAAAAATAAGATCTTGGGTCTTATCCTTGCCAGTAAGGTACTACTTGATGCAATTAAGATCTCACTCCTGAAGCAGGCTGCTGCAACAGCAATATTTTTAGACCTTGAGGGAAAGGAGTGCCTGGCATCATTCTGAAGCATAAGCGAATACAGCAGCCGCACACAAGCAGAGCTCTGCTTTGCCTCCTCTAGCCAGAAAGCATGTCAAAGCAAAGAACTGCAGGGCTTCAAGGTATGCACACAAATTCTCTACAACGAAAAGAGAAGCAGAAAGGAAACATTATTCTTCATTTGCAAGGCAAGGCTGGCAGCATCTCTGATACTACTGTGACCATCTGCCTCTCACCGTCTCCCACTGACAGCTCGCTTTGCAGCTGGGACTACTGCATGCTCTCATGGCAGACCAGCTATGCTCTACAAGGCTTGGGTCCTGAAAACATTAACACATTTTAAAACAAAAACTACTATTCCTGTCTATATTCTAAAGGAACTTCTGTACACTTGTGCATCCCACCTACACCTACATGACCACTCCAGTCACAGTTAAAACTAAAATCAATATACCTTTCCACAGCCTGGGTGTATTACTTACAGTACCAATCGGCTATCCAAGTAATAGAGAAGTAAAAAAAAAGTTTCATTTATGCTTCTCACAAATTATGTTTCCCAAATGAGAGTAAAGTTTATTTTTTGTTACTGAGAACTGCCATTCAGACTAGAACTTTATGTAACAGCACTATTTAGATTCAATTCACCACTCCTCCTCAATCTCCAGAATTATTATCCTAAAGAAATTAAACAGCTCCACAGAAGAAGAGCTGGAACAAAAAGGGAAAATTTTCACCTTACAGCAACGTGCTGCTTCACAGAATGATAAACACTGTTCCCAACTTTTAAATGTGTATGTTTATAGAAGAAAAAAACCACACTGCAGATCCACCACCCAAGTTGAATTTTGAACATAAAATGTTTTACACAGCAAATCCTTTCCCACCTCAAAAACCCAGCATAATCTTGCTGGACTAACCAGTCTCTCTCTCTCTCTCACCCTGAAAGAACTGTACAGACAAAAGTGATAAGAGGGTATTTCATAAAACAAGATTCTCTAAGTATCTCCTGTTTTGTCAGAGAAATGTTTTCTATCTTCCCAAAGCTACAGAAGACTTCATTTATTAATTTCCATGCATACATTATTTTTCATAACATTTCTACTGTCTTCTGTAGGAGCTGGAAATAATTCAAGTAGCATCTTCATAGTGAATTTGCCAGGAAAGCAGCAGGTTTATTGGTAGTGAACAGCACCATTCCACAGATTCAGACACTTTTCCAACTTGACGCTAGGCACATATCCAATTTACCAAACTTGTTACAGGAGGATAATCCAACCTACAACATAAATTAATTAGTGTGAACTCTAAAAGAGTCAAGATACCAAGAGAAAGCAAACACTGACAAGTCAGATTAATAAATCTGAAAAACAGGCTTTTAGTATTGCCTGATCTGCATGTAAGATGATGTTAATCTTCTCATGTTCATGATGATAGCAGGTCATGGACCACTGCAGAGGAGCAAAAGGATTCATTTTAGATGACAACTTGCATCACTTCATGTACTAGCTTTTGTGAGGTGAAGAAGCCAAACCAAATTATTCTGTAGCTATGAGACAAAAAAAAGGAGCAGAAGTAGCTGAAGGCCAGAAAGGGGAACTGGAATTGCCCCTTTTGACCACTGCCTACTTTTACTGGATTAGATGCTATATATAAATAATTAAATGATTATTTTAGCATGCTGAATTCCCCATCTAGAGATGAACCAAGCAGCTACATGAACACCAGTGCCAATAACAAGGGAACTGGTAACAATACATGGTCAGGGAAGCATGACTACACCTTTTGATTTAAAGTGGTTACAGAAAGCGTCAGCAAACTGTGAAACAACTCACGACCACAGGCTGCTGCATGATCCATAAGAGTCAAAACTAAATAAAAAACCATCACACAAATCTGACCACTTGAAGACAAAGAAATCCTACACACAGAACAGCAACTGCCAGCAAGTGTCAGGGACATGAAAGGAAAAATACCCTCATTTGAATGAAGACAAGAACAACCAGTTTCACAACACTTTTCGTGAACATTGCCATTCCATCAACACAGTATTTAGGCTTCCGGAAAACAAACGCCCACCTTTATTGACAAACCTCCATTTCTCATCTGATAATGAAGAACAATGAAGACAACAGAACAAAAACTCATCAAGTACTATCCAGCCATGAACAAATCTGTAAACTCCATAGAGTGAAACTGCCCCACCCAAAATCTTCCAGAGAAACTCAGGATGGAAAGCAACTAATGTTGCTTCTCTGCATAATGCTGTGCACCAGAAAGGTGTGGTACCAGTCTTCCTTTTCAATTAAATACAGCATTTTGGGATCCAGTGATACAACAGTATTACTGTATGGTCTTCAAAGACTAGAGACAGTTGAGTTTTCCATTATTATTTTTGTGTGTCTTATTCCTTACAAGTTTCCATATGTTATTAAAATTAAGAGTTTATTATATGAGTCCATAAACACTAAAGCTCTTTTAAATTGCTAACCTGTGCATTTCCTTAAACTTCTGCAGACTAAGAGCATACTGAACAAGTTCTGTTTCTTTGCCGTAAAAAAAAAAACCTCAAAACTGTATGTAAACAAAACATTAAAGACTTTACAACCCTTACACATGATAAATGAAATGAAATTACAAGTTGAGACAAAATTATCTTGCCAACAACTTCCACTGCAGTTCCCTAACATGCCACCTTTCTAATCTGTGTGGATATAAATTAAACAAAGCAGACACACTAGTATGTTCACTGTTCTTTCATGGAGAATTACACCTACCACGTACCTGTATACAATGTTCAAAGTAGTGACCACCGAGAACACAAATGCTTTCATACAGTCACACTAACTGGAAACTTCATGAACTTACGGCTGCATTTAAAAAAGAAAAAGATCCTGAATAATTAAACACAGATTCTAAGTAAATTTAACAACTGCAGCAATTACCATCCACCTCTTTTTGGCAGGCTGAGAGCAATAGAACAGTATGGCAACTACAGATTCACATTTCCCTAAATAAACAGCAATTTCATTCTTTCTTAAAAAACTGAAAATCAATTTGACATTTGAACCGAATTTTCATTTCCCTTGAGCCTCAAAATTCAGATGCAAAACACTGACTAAAAGCTTAATCCTTCTATTTATTTTGTATAAAGTAAGGACTTGTCAGGATCATAGAATGGTTTGGGTTGGAAGGGACCTTAAAGCTCATCCAGTACCAAGCCCCTACCACAGGCAGGGACACCTTCCACTAGAACAGGTTGCTCCAAGGTCCGCCCAACCTGGCCTTGAGCACTGTCAGGGATGGAGCAGCCACAGCTTCTCTGGGCAACCTGTGCCAGTGCCTCATTACCCTCATAGGGAAGAACTGAAGTGAGCAAGCTGGAAGGAAGTATCACCTAGGACTACCTGCCCCAGTGCTACAGCACTGAATGCCACCTATAATTTACTGATTTGAAGTGTTGGTTGCTGATCCTTGACCTAGAAGACAAATTATTTGGATAATCATGCAAAATACAAACAGCTTTTAGGTATGTCTCTAGCTCAAACAGCAACATTGTCTTTTCCACTCCTGAAGGTGTGATGAAAGGAGTTTTTTCTCAGCTCTTATTTACATCCCCTGTTCCCTCCTCAACCAAGAAAACTAAAAGTGAGTCTCTTGCAACACAAGAATCTAAGCTTTTTAATCGGTTTCAAACGCCTGGGATTTTGATGGAATTTGTTTACTAGCGATGTGGCCTGACATTTACTCGACTAGTAGAGCTTTTGTTTCATGTTTCTAGATAGCACTCACTCTGAACCTTGGTTTTACAAGCAAACCCAAATAAAATTACAGTTGATCTACTAGTTTTGAAAATAGTAACCATAGATGAAGGGAGGGAAGAGGGTTAAAGAAGCAGCATTGAAAACTTCAAACTCCAAACATTTTTCTAGGGCACTCACTGATGACAACTTTCAGAATGACAAAGATGACATTTTTCTAACATTTCTAGAAGCTTACCTGGGAAGCCAACACCATTTCATGTCACTGGGATGACAACTTCTTTCATGCAAAATACATACTGCATCATGATCTCCATGACAATAACAAATCACATTTCTGTCTTCCAGCCAGTTCTGATTCAACCTGTATTTCAGAAGCTTCTTCACGGGCATTAAGGGCACTCCCAGAACTTTAAACTGCACTTCAATTAAGCAATTTAGACAAACCTCCAACTTGGTCACATTCTCCCCTCCCTTACTGAGGACACAGGCCACCACCTACTAATTTAACTGCCTGAAATCAGTCTGTTGCTGTGGAGAAGTACTGACCTGTACTCAGAAAGGCACAGAAAGTCTTTCCACAGCCTCTAACCACAATGACAGAAGCAACAAAACCTATTTGCAGTGCTTTGCAGGGACTGCTGCAGGTTAGGAAAGAACACAAAAGAAGAGTGAAAACCTAATGCAGAACAATTTATACTGGAAGGGAACTCAAGGCCTCTAGTTCCAGCAGTTGCTCAAAACAAGGCTAATTTCAATTGAACACTTAACAAGAACAGAGATCCATCTCTTTCAGCACACATTCCAGAGACTCACCATCCTCATGGCAAAGTTTGTTTCTTTTCTGTATATCCAGATAGATATAAAGACCAACAACCTTTGGTGAAGTTGCTGTTTGTTTCATGCTTTTGCTGTGACCTTGCAAGAAGCACATGGCTTCACCCTCTGATTCCCACCCACTAGGCAGCAGAAACCAGCAGTTAGGTCTGCCCCTTAGTCTTCTCCAGGCTATAAACCCAAATCCCTCAGCCTCTGCTCACACACCATGTGCTGCAGCCCATGATCCTGTTCTGCTGGACAGTCTCCCCACCTTGATGGGGAAATGCAGAGGCTCACCATAACCCCCCTCACCTTGCTGTCCCTTCTCTAATCCTGACCCACAGGCTCATGATAGGCCTGATGCCCTCTCTGCACATTTAAGCCATACTTTTGCAGAAACACACCCCCTATACCTTCCCTGCTCAGCCTTCATCAAGAGTACACAATACAGCACGCCAGTTGCATGATGACATTTCAAGGGAGTTCATGGGCCTGCAATGCACAGAATTCTCATTTCACCTGGCCATTTCTCGTCCACAAGGTGCATTTGCATGCACCTGAGATGCTCTTCCAGTTTTCCGAGCTACCCCATATGCATTACTCCACTCTGTCCCCCCATTTATCTGCTTGAGAAAGCATATGTTAGTTAACTTACTGCTAAATAAAGCACTGTAAAAGCATTCAAACCTGCCTACACAAGCTAGCAACAAGTTAGGCTTTTTCCACTTTTAAACAAGCTGCTACTTCAATTGTCATTCAAGACCTATTCATGAGAATGCTCTACAAAGTTGGAAGTTTCACCCTCCTAGCCATTTATTCACCTCAAGCTTCCCAAATTTATTACTTCCTGACTCTGACAGAGATGGAACAGTTTTCTACAGTGTGTCCCTCATACAGCATATTTAGGAACACAGGAGAAAAGCTCAAAACAGGCTTGAATCAGGACAAGTGATGTTCGAGTACAGGCTTTAAGTCCTGAGATCTCAGCAACTGCACTTTAATTTCAGAAATATGCTGACTATAAGGCAAGGAGCAAGAGCTTCATGTACCTGCCTTCTGAACATACCACATGGGAGAAAGCAGGGTGGAATCTTATACCCTATGACTGATAACTATGTCTTCCTAATCATGGAAAAATCAATCAGACATGGGCAAAACCCCCAGTCTTTCAAGACAGGCAAGTATCAGGAACCCCTGTATTCTTAGTTCTGTTGCAGTAGATAAACATTATTTTACCTGATGTGCACTATGTACATTAATTTGTGTTGTTACTGTTGATGGTTAATATGTACTAGTGATGTAACATTGTGTTCTATTTATCCATAAATTTAACATATTGCAGGTTACAAACTACAGAAAGAGGTTGATCCATTTAACTCCAAAAGATGACTTGCACCACCTACAGGTCTTAGCAGAGGCTTACAAGAGAAACTTTCTTTTAAATAAAACTGTCAGACATCCACTTCTACACTACCAGGATAAACGTTAAGTCAAAATACCTCCTGTATAAGCAAAACAGGCTTACTTCAAAAACTGTCACCTAACATCAGTCCCATTTGGGTAGTTCAGCCTAGTTTGGTAAGAGTTTTGCACTGGTTTGTGTTAAATGGGGTCCTATAACATGCCACACTTCAAGCTAAGAAATAATCAGTAACTCCCCTTGACAACAAAGGAAATGTTAAAGGAACAGCAGTCCAGATAGTCCCTTCTCAAACGTTCTAAATATGTTCTAAATTATAGTTTGTAATTCTTAAGACGGCCACAATATATTGTAAAGTATAGAGAAAACAACTTGGAGACCCCTATCTTTCAAATATATTTGAATCTGTGAATACAGCTCATGAGTCTCACCAACAGCTTCTCTTATTATACTTGTTCCTTTGGATTAAAAAAAGAATGTTTTTCAAAGTATGCAAGACTGTTAAGATGCTCCTTAGAGCATCTTATAGCAGCTTCCAATACCTAAAGGGGACTTTACAGGAAGCTGAAGAGGGACTTTTTACCAGGGCATGTGGTAACAGGCAGCAGTATAAAAGAGCAAGGAAAAGACCATTCCTACCTGGGCCGCAATTTCTTGGCAAGATATGGTAAGTGTGATCTACTGCAACCAAAGGGGCTTTTTTCCAGGAATAGGAAGAGGTCAGGACTGCTTAGCTGTTTGGGTGTTTTGTTGATTTATCTTTTTTTAATCGGCAAACTAGAAGTGACATCAAAGTATCAGTATACTGCATTTGCAGTATAAACAGTAGTTTAGGAAGCGGCTTCTACACTATCTTATTCTATAGCATGAATCATTTGACCATCTAAACATATCCTACCTCCTCTTTAAAAGTCGTAATTGTAAAAAGCATTTTATCTAGCAGTAAGCTGTCCATTTGCATCTCAGGGAAGAATGTTTTCTGCTCTGTTTAACGACAGTGTCTTACAAGACAGCACACAAAACCCTCCAAACACCCTTATTCTTGGCTGTAGGATTTTGAGCTCAAAAGGAAAGAGTCTCCTGTAAAAAGTTACAAACTTGTGTCACTCTATCAAACATAATACTGTTACCTTTCTTCAATTCTATTCTTGTCCATAAGTGGTTGCTTGATCCACTGATTAACTAATCTTTGTCCTTGAGGGGTTCTGCATTTGTTTAATAAACCAGCTAGAGACTGTGCAGTATTAGCATTTTCCACAGAACTCTGGAAAGGGAAAGAAAGGAAAGAGAGTGAAATTTATTAACACACTTTGATACCTAGGAACAGATCAGTGTTTTTTCTGTACTCAACTCGGCACCCACCAAAAAAGGCAAATGAAACAACACAGCATTGAAGCACTTACACTCTGGTCTCTAGAACAGGGCAAGCAAGGAAGAGCTTTGTCTATTCTGAAAATAATCCTGACTGAACAGGAAAGCTAGAAACACACCTGGTCACTGAGCAGTTTGCCCTTTTGAACAGGAAAAGTGGAAATATACCTAGATATTTGCTAGCTTGCCCTTTGTAAGGTCAAAAAATAGGGGTCCTATACATCCAAAAAAAGCAGCAAGAAACAGGGCCTGGGTTTGAAGGGTTTTGATTAGAGATGTTTGTGGATGCCAGAGGCAGGGACACAACAGAATGAGGCAAAGGGGAAAAAGCACACTTTCCCAACTTCTCTCAAGCTTCCTCAGATCATTTTTTGAGTACTATAAACATCTCTAAATTTACTCCATTCAGATTACAGTTTACTATCAGTAATTAAGGTTTAATACTAACTGGACTCAAGACAAGACTTTGGGGCATTTTGCTTTGGGTTTTGTTTGGGTTTTGCACAAATAGCTAGAAAGCAAAAACTTTGTTTAACACTTAAAAACAGCAAACAAGCTTGTTTCAACTCAATTTGAAATGAAAATCTCAACCCTCTCTACCCACAAACACCTGCAAATAAAACAGCAGGCAAGCATTCAACCAGGAGCAAGCCTGGATGCCTGTAAACAACTGGCATGTTGAACTAGCATCACAACGACAGGAAATTAATGCAGTGAGATGCACTGACACATTTAATCCCTGGAAAATCTAACATCTAAAGTGGATGTGCCTGTTTTCAGTGTTCTGAACAGTATTACATTTGAAAGCCTTCTGAATCCAAGAAAGCGTCACAGAGTATATACTATTCACGAATAACCTAGTTGGAAGAACACTTTCATATGATCAACTGCATCTGCTGCACCGTAAGAACTTTACCTACATACCTCACAGAGCAACACAAATTAAGATTATTTTGCCTTTGCTTTAGTGCCTGCTTAAAAACCTCCTCACAAACAGCCTGTCACACAGGCTACAACTCCTGCTACATGGCAAACCCCCTAGTCCAAAGCTCATAGCCCCTAATGAGAACGGTAGTGTATTTTCCATTGAAAAGCGTGTAATATCTGCAAGGACTTGTAAAGGGATGAAGCCAAGACAGTGTTGAACTTCCTAGAACACCTCAATAAAGCTTAAGAGATGTAATATTTGCTTCACTCCCTAGACAGTGGCAGAGAATCAGGAAATAAAGGAAAAACAAATCAGAAGAGCTCTCTCTAGGATTAACCAATTCAGATACTAAATATATGCTCTTTTTTCCTCCAGAAATCCCTCTAAGGTAAAGAGAGGACCATATTTGTCATTTCTTCCTATAAATCTGAAACTCGAGTAAATTAGCTCCAAGCAAAGATCATTAAGCAGGAACTACTAACATGAAAACAAAGAGAAGAGCTGATACACACCACTTTGAGTCCACATTTTCCTAAAACTATAAAAAGGGGCAAAGCAGAAAAACAGACATGGTGGGAGTGAGAGGGATGGAGGAGACTGGCAACCTGCTTGGATCTGTAGAAAACTTGTGTAAAAAGTAAAATTGACACTGGCCAGGTAACATGCCAGAGTGCTTTCAGAATGTTCTTAAGTACTGTCCTGTTCATTGCCCTGCCTGCTGTAGCCAGCCCTCCCTTTCAATCACCAACAGCAGTGCTCCTGCCATATGTTTCCTGTTCCCCTAACTCAGGCTTCTATCCTCATTCCCAAAACCAGCACTACTGTATTAAACAACTGTGTTTTGGAGGTCCCTACCATACCACAAAACTACAGAACTCTGCTCCCCTCCTGCACCCCAAATTTGCTCCTGCCACTGGGAATGTGAACTTCTCTGACAAAAAACAAGGAAAGAAAGCATTCTCCCCACTGCTTAGCCAGACTCCTCAGCAGCT
>JANHGB010023635.1:0-10000 GCA_026283785.1 Coracopsis vasa
AAGAAGTCATTAAGAACCTCAGCCTTCTCCAAATCCAGGGTAGCCAGTTCTCCTGATAGCTTCAGGAGGGGGCCTACGTTGTCCCTAGTCTGTCTTTTAGGATCCAGTCTGTCTGTTGAAATCCAAATAGCAGTAAGAACACTGGCAAAGCTCAGTCCCTACACTGTGATACATCCTGCAGTTTGCATTTCACATGATGTCGGTTAGAAAATGCATTCATAAAAGCGTGTTTCCTATTTCTGAGATAGAAATTACCATCAATTAGACATGCAGATTGCATAAAATGAAAGAACTCTAGTTCACTAGAGTAATAGTGCTGCGGGGGGCCATGAGAGACATGAAGTTGCTGAAGCTATGCCCTCCAACCTGGCTGGAAAGAAAGAAAATGGGAAAATGTAAATTTGCAGATTGAATAAAAGATGGCATTCTCCTGTAAATGTAACTTGACTGTGTAAAATATGATGGGGGCTTTAGAATTGTTTGGGTCTCTCCTTTTTGTCCATTATTGCTACATAGAGGATTGTCCTACCCAATTTTGAAGCTGAGTGAGGAATAACTGACACAAAATCCATGCCTCCTCAAACCTGCTCAGCTGTTCCATTGCAGCTGTTTCCGTAGAAGGCTCTCCATTGTTCTTTCATTCTTCATCTGTGGTGTGCAAGGGGGGAAGAAAAAACTTTTATCAAAAATACTGGTTTAAGAACAATTTAAATAAATTGAATCAAAGTTGGAGTTTTTCATAGTGATCACTTCTCAGTTTTCCAGTGAAGCTGAAAGATATTCCTGAAGGGTATAGCAAAGCATCATCATTTACTCTATGGATTTTTATATCTGGTATTTATTTTTTCTCTCCCGAACACTACTGCCTTTTTTAGCTCAGTAGAGTAGGGAAATGTTTAACTCCAGGCCATCTTTTTCCTTTCCCAAGCTCTTTCTTCCTCTTCCCACCCTTTTCCCTCAGAAGAAAGTAGAAGGTGCCATCTAAACATTTCCATTGAAATTATTATTCTAAGAAATAATTTTCTCTCCAAGACTAAACATCAGATAAGACAAGAATTGTATTCAATTATGCTCTTTTCCTGAGCTCAGCTGCAGTTTAGGGGGTGTGCGTCTTAGGTGAAACATTATTTGATTACAAGATGTCGAAGCTGGTAATGTACGGCCTTTTCTGAGATGGAAGCAAATCTTTGCAATATTTAATAGCATCCACTGCAATGAGTCAAGAGCCACGGATGCAATTTAAGCCAATTAATCCTTAGTGTTAAAACATATTTCAGTTGAATTTTTTATCAGATGTGTGTGTGGGAAAGAGTGTATGAGAAAGAAAAAAATTATAAATGCACTAAATAATAGATGAATGTACCCAGCCAAGATCTGCTGATTAAGTCTTCTTTATTATAATAATAATAATCATAATAAATATTTAGTGCCAGATCCTCAGCTGGAGTAAATTTGCTGAGCTCTATTGAAGTCAGTGGAATTGTGCCAGCTTGAATTCGCTAAGGATCTGGCCCTTAATTTTGCAGTTGGAAAACGAGAATATTTGGGGAGAAGAATGATGGGGGCTGTGAGAATTTTGCTAATGATAGCACTGTTTTCATAGTAATAACAGAAGAAAATGTAAATTACTATTCTTCTAAATTTCATGGTAAGATTCAAGGAACTACTTGATGTTATTTCACTGGATGTAAATTACTTTTCCTTAAAGTATCTACATCTTAAAACCCTTGCATGTATTAAGGGATGCTGCATAGAGACTGTAGGGGTTTTATTTCATTTCTGTGGATGCCAGTCTCTTGTACCAGCATTTCTGCCATTCTTACCATAAATGCTGTAATGGCCATTGAGTGCTCATTTTGACAAGAGAAGCAGCAGTAAATACATTTGATTTTGGAAATCTGTTCCACACACTGCAACTTACTGTCCACCATGAGTAAAAGCGCACTGTGATTCACTGTGGCATCGTATTAAAATCCAGTGTGTCATCTCATTTGGCTACATTTTAGAAACGTATCAACATACCAGATAGTGAAGCTAACTAATTCAGTAATTGCTTAAAAAACCCTAACCCAACAACTTGTTATTTCCATGGTAAAGGAAATGCACATCATTCTTTAATACATGCTGTGCTATCTCATCCAGAGTGTGCGCATTTACGTTTATATACCTACATTTCTGAAATAATAGCTTTTTAAGTGGAATATCTTGGAGGGCTAAAAAAAACATCACAAAACAAGTTTGTTATATTCCTAATTGTTTTGACCATAGAATTAATTTTCAAGTCAAAGGGGGGCACCGCTTTTTCATCATTCCTGTTTCAGAATATTCAGCATGTCACAGATGTTCATGAATAATGTCCATTTAAAACTGTTGGCAGCACGCACTGGCGAGTTGGCGAGATGAATTAAATGTTGGGGGGATCTGACAGGCAGCACGCTGCTTTGTGATCATTCCAAAGTTCTAATAATCTCCCTCACCTTCCCTGCCTGCCGCTAATGAAAGAGAATAGGTGATTGCACCTCGGGCTATGTTCTGCGCCTAATGACTCCTCCAAAGGCAGATTTATGAAGAAAAAATTAACTTTGAATGAGGATTGAATTGGCCCTGACAGTCTGATAGACTGTGACACAGATTCTGTGGCAAAACAGACGTAGCCCTAATTGATTATCAATATTTTAAGCAAAGTGATGAAAATAAGCATTAAGTGATGAGAAAGGCAGTCTTAATACAGTAGGCAGTAACCGGGATATGGAAAGTCTTTGGGGAGGTCAGCCCCGCTTGCCAGTACTGGATTTTATCTGTCAGTTCTTACCTTTTGCTTCCCAACACCTCTTGTGCCTTTTCGGGGTATTTTTTCGTTCCAGGTTTATGACCAGCATGTTAATATTCTGGACAAGGATGTACGTGCTCCCCTCTCTCTAGAGAAGTTTGTTTAATATTTAACCCATTTTGACTTCAGAATAACTTCTATTTTGTGGTAGGCAGGTATACATGATATTGGATATTCTCTCTTTTATGACTTACTTCCTTACAGCCCCGTGTCATTTATATCCAGCAGCTGGCCACAAACTGCACTTTGAAAATAGTAACAGTTAATAAAAGGAACCAGTTAAAAATTGCGTGGTTGACATGAAAGGATTTATCCTCACAAATATATTGCTTATACCCAGCATTAGAACAAGAGGAAGAAAACATTTGTGTTTTGCTTGAGTTTTTTAAGGTGAGTCACATGTTACTGGACATATCTCCTACCAAAAATATGTTTAATATTCTGGAAAACCCACATGAGTGCTAGCAGACACTCACTAGCTGCACTGTAGTGGGAGACATTATACCAAAGTAAGGAAATACTTTCAAAATCACTAAGGGAAGAGAATTGAGCAGGAATGCTGCTAACGGGGTGAAAAATAAGGTGTAGTCTGGCCCTACACGAGGAGAAATTGATGGGATAACTTCTCCCAGCCAAACACAGTGCTGGGTGTTCTTCCCTGGGGAGGCAGGGAAGCTGGAAATAAAGATTTGTGCTTAGGGGCAATTTGTAACCACAACCGACAGAGCTGGGAAAGGAGCAGCAAGGTCCTGCACCCACCATCACATTTGGGCATCTCCAATACCTGTAATAAAAGTCAGTGGCATAATTAAATTATGTGTAATACCTCAGACAGCAATGGCAGGAACTTTTCATGTTTGAGTATCATAATGTATTAGTCAGCTGCCATGTAATGAGAGTGGACAGTGCTAAATGAAGCCATCACAACAGGGTTAGGGACCCTGACCCATGAATGAACTAGACAAGGGCTGCCCGAGTGTTTGTGCTATTTATATTTTGGGGAAATGTTATTTTAGCACAGAGTAAAAAGACAAAAGTGTAGAAAAATGGCATGAATCTCGTACAATAAAAATGCATGTGGTGTTGTCACTTCTGGTTTGGAACTAACAGTTATTAGACTCTGTTTCTTCTGTTCGTGCCTTAGGAAATAGCTGAAAAAGTAGTTGTTTTGAATTTGTGTTGGAATTTTTTTGGATGTATAATAGATAACTTTACGTGTCAGTGTATGAATATACAACAGAGAGGATTTCTGCAAGCCTTGATAAATTTACTATACTCGAGAAAAATATCATGTAAATTAAATAAGGTCTTGTAAATTAATAATGGATTATACTTGTATTTCTGTATGTGAACTGACTGAATATTTTATAAGTGCAAAAATGTTTGTGTTTAAAGGAAATAGTTAAGTCCTTCTGATTAGCATCGTGGATGGCTTGGCTACATTTTAGATGTAATGTCTGTATGTGTGTTTTGAGTTTGTGTGCTGCCTTTTCCTCAGATATGTCTGGGAATATATAGCCCGTATTTTTAAGTCTGAAGAGTTGGAAAGGCCACAATTATGGTTTGTTTCTTGTTTGGAGGTTTTTTTAAATTTTTCTTTTCCCCCAAACAACTCGCACTCTGCAGTTGGTGAGTGTTCTAACATGCCTCTTCTTTAACTTTACTGGTAAATCAAATTGCATGCCAGCACGGGGCTGAGCCTCTTCCACACTTTTCCCATGGTGCTGGAGAGGGCCGTGCTGCAGGGGCTCTTTTTTTCTGCTGAAACGTCCTTTGCACCCCCAAAACAGCACCTGCCCTATTTCTACCTTGAAATAATTAATATTCTTCTGATTTCTTTTAATTAGCATCTTTACTTGAAACTGTTTTATCTTGGCACAGTGCAAGGCTGATCAGGATGAAAGCATCACTCCGACATGCCCATCCGTCAGAGAATGGCTTTGTGCTTCCCAAACCCAAGCAGTTCCACCACCCCAGGGGTCAGTCCTGTGAGCACCCACCATTACTGACAGGGCTGCTGGAGAATCCTACTCCAGCATTGTATCTTGCTCCCAATCTGATTTACACAGAGCATAGGCATGGCTTTTACGAAGGTTGAAGTGTAGCTACCTGAAGCACGAGAGGGAATGTCGTGCTTGGCAATACTCTCCAGTGTGGCTCTTCTGAGGAATTAAGTTATTCAAATTACTTTAGAGTATAAATACCTCAAATGGACTTTGGCTGGGAAGCCATGCACATTGCTCACCGGCCTTGTTAACGAAGACAGACGGCTGCACGGCCCATCCCACTCGCCAGGAGCAATACTGGAGGCACCCGTGGCCTGGGGGGAGGCTGGTCCGTGTCCCACTCCAGCTGCCATCGGGGTTTTCCCTTTTTAGTGAGGTGCTGAGTCGCTACTGTGCTCCCTCCAGGTCCATCATGGCACTTGGTTTGTGCAGGCAGAGGCCAGGGGGCCTATACCCAGTCATTTCTTAAGCAGTACCCATAAGCAGTGAACAGCTCTGTACTCACGTGTTCAAAAATATTAATGCAGATGAACACTGCTGTTATCTACAGATGAGAAATTGGCAGTGAAAGCCTGGGGAAAATCATCATCTCACTGTGCTGCAAAATACATGAAGAGAAACTGCTGCGATTTTAAATTGAAGTTCAATTTTGTTGCTGTTAATTTTCCAGTTTTCTCATATTCAATAATTAAGAGAAAACAATATTATACTTATGTTATAGGACTTTGTCTTGTCTGTGTAACTTAGGAGACATGCTTCTCATAGAACTAAGTGTAGCAGTAATGATGATATCCGTACACTGAGTCTTCACAAAAGCATTGAAAACCACTAGTTTTAGCAGCTCTCAAGTGGAGACAGGCTGATGCATATTGTTTATGCTATTTAGAATATGATTTATTTGTGAAGACGATTTGCTTTCTGTCTTTGTTTTTCTTTCCCCTCTGGAAAAGCTGCTGCATTTTTTTGCCCTTTTTTTTTTTCTCATATGCTGTACTCTTCAAAGAGATTGTTACAACATTTCCTGTTAGCATGTCATGCAGTAAGACAGCATGTTTTAATACAGAATCTATTGATTTTTGCAGGCATGGTTTTGTACATCTTCGTGGTAAGCTAAAGGTGGCCATTGGCTCCTTAGTGCCATGTGAACTGATGAGAAAGTTTAAAGTATTAGCAAGTCTAAGTGACCAGCAAAGAAAATGAATTGCTAGTAGAATTAACCAGCTATAGCTTAACAGTATAGTTAAAACAATACTTTTTGTCCAGTAATGAGCATTGCATTTTAAGATACTTTAGGAATTTATTTATTTTTTTTTTTATTTCAGTATGTAGGCAAAGAAAAAGCTTGAAGGCGTGTTTGCACACACCATACTTTTAACTGTTTATTAGCTACATACAGACCATTGTTAGAGCAGTGATTTTAGGGATTCTGACAGAATTCTATTGTGAAACCTTGTGAAAATAGGGGTTGAAATATTCGGTTCTGAAAGCACGGTGCTGCCTAGGCACCAGTCTACTTCTGCCTGCTCCCTTCCCACATGCGCATGACGCATCTCCTCAGTACACTCACAGCTGTTTCTCTTGGTTATCACTTACATTTAGGGCATTTTAACCACTGTCGCTTTGCTCTCTTGCTGTGCTCAAGAATGAAGCACATAGAGGGAAAATCTGCTCCATTCCCAACGTTCATCCCATGCTGTGCTTGCTTGCCACATGGTACAGCCTTTGTCATAGTGACGGAGCATGGGAGACTTTCAGGTGCCCAAGAAGCATCAGGAAAGCTCCAGAATGTATGGTTCAATTGCTCTTGTGTGCTCATAGTGAAGGGTCATGTGGGCATCCCAGGGCGCCACACACTCGGGACAAGATGTTCCAGTGCCACACTGTGCTGGGTCCTTCCTGGTTTGGCCGAACTTCAGGAGTTCGAAATAGCCATAGAACTCTGTCAGGGTTACCATCCTGGCCAGCCTGCTGCTTGAAATACCCTGTGCCATTTAAAATACACATGTTGCAGTTCTGGGACAATACTGACTGTTTCCACACTGATGGCTCATCTAATAATGTATTTGTCTTTTTACCTTAGGGAAATGGATTGTGTCAGGTTGATGCAGTAGACCCTGTGATGGCTTGAGGCATCCTGCCCATGCTTCAAGCTCATATGTTGGAGCATGGCAGCAGCTGGAAGCTGGTTCAGTAAAGCTTTTTTAAAGAAGTGGTTCTGAAATTATTTAGAAAATACCGGATGCAGTGGTTGGAAAGAAACTCAAGGGTATTGTTAGGATGTAAGAGTTTTATTGAAGTTGCATGTGTTGCAACTAGGGAACTTGTTCAAATTATTAATACATTAATTTGCATTTCACCAAACGTTGGTATTTTGTTTTTCCTTTGTGCATTAAGCTGGACATTTTAAAATCATTTATCTCATTTTTATTGTATAAGCATAATAATTTCAATTTTGAGGAGTATAAATAGTACTTTTGCTCCTGTTCATAAAGGGTTTTTTTCATTCCACCTCGAAAATTGTCAGGCTCATTGGTGACCATCCTTTTTCTTTAATCACAGTACCAAGAGCTTTCGATTAGAGAAATATTTGTCAGGCTTTCATGTACCTGTTATATGTGGGGATGACCCCGTGCTCAATCTTAGTTGGCTGAACAAGTCACTTCTTCAAAGCCATGTAGGGTATGGTGGAACTTGGTATTAGACAACAAAATTAAGTGAACCTCAGGTTCTTCTGGGGCTTCCCTGGTGCTTCCTGGGCACCTGGGAGTCTTCTGTGCTCTATCACTATGATGAAGTGCTTAGCATGTGGGGTGTTTTCATTTTCTCATTATCAGTTATCATCAGTGTGACAATTTGTATAACTATTTATGCAAACTGTGAAGTTAAATAAATATGAGGGAAGTGTGGCTGATTTCAGTAGGGATTGAATGAAGCACATTAATTAGATAATGCCCTGAGATGGTTGTCGGGAAGAGAGAAGGCACCAAGTAGTAATGTAACTGTTAAATGTATGTCAAATACATGTCATACCATGTTAGTAGAAGGAAACAAGATCATTCTTAATGTTTTGAGCTTAAAATATTTTCTTAAACCTATGAGATTGTTCAGGTTTTGGGGTTTGTTTTTTTTCTTCCTATTCTTTTTCTTTTTTTATTTTCCTTTCCTGGTTTTTGCTTGTAGGTTAAAAATGATCAAGTTATAGGAGAACAGGAAACATATCATATGATTTAGGAGGGGCATATATTATTAAATGCTTTGTAGTTAGTAAAGTACTTAAATCTTTTCTGAAGTGAGAGGGTATTTCTTGGGAATCTTTTTTTTCTGTAACTGAGTAACAATTTAGAAGGAAGAGGGCTATGAATTAATAGAATTAGTTAAGAAGAAAGAATTAAAGAGGAAAATCTAGGTGATCATAGAAAGCTGGGATGGACAAAATGGACAGGAACCCGGCATTCTGTGTGAGTGAATATTTGGTACATAAGCAAGTAGAGTCTGCTTGAATGGCAGAGTGTCAGAACATAAACCTGAGTATTTCTGCAAAATATCAGTAACAGAAAGCATACGATAATTCATGGGATCTACAGATGAAGTTGGTAAAGCTATGCTGATTTGTATCAGCTGGTATTATGGCCTAGTGTTTCTCCTCGGCTCCCAAATTGCTCTTCTTTGATCTTATATTTCATTTCTGATGTCTCATTCCATCTTCAAAATTTTACAGATGATATCAAGGAGACATGGAAACACCTACCCTCCTTCTTTCCCAAACTGGAAAGTATACAAAATCATCCTCTTTTTTTCCTTCCTTTTCCTTTCCCTCCCCTCCTTATTTTCGTCTCTCTCCTTTGCATCTCTTCTTTCTCTCCACTTTTTAGCATAAGCCAAAGATCAGCTGGCATTGCAGATCTGCACTGAATGGGTTAAAGCAAGTCAGAAGAGTGGGCCTTGTTCATTCCTCCAGTCAAGGCCCCAGGGATTTACCTACCGTTCATTGATCCACAGTTGTTGATCTGTACATAATAATTGCTTCTCAACAGGAACCAAAGTTGCATGTCTGGCAGGCAACCTGCATTTCCATTAGGAATCTCTCCACTTGGACTTGCAGCAGCCTCCACTGCTCTCCAAATCCATGGCAATTGCCTTTGCCTCTTCAGAAAGGGCAGTGACACAGGTTGGGTTTCTAGTTACGCAGTTATCAGGTTTGGAAAGCAGGTGAAATAAAGCTGGTCAAAGAGCTAGTCTGAGTTTCAAAACACATTCTCATATTCAGATTTAAGATATTAGTGCATATGGAAACATGAAGGGTCTTTTGGTCTTAGTTTGTTGTTTGTTTGTTTTTCTAGTAACAGGATACTTAATGTAGCTTAGTTTTAATTAAATGTTAGTGCCTTTGTTGCAACTTAGCAATATTGTTCCACTTCTGCTTTGTGTTTATTTGTCTGAGTAGTGTATTCATGCTCTTTGCTCATGGTTTATTCTCACTACAAAGATAGGAATTATTTTTTCTTCCTTTGTGCTACATCCAGCGTAATGAGCTGCTGATCCCAGCAAGGCTGGAGCAAGTGTTTCTATAAAAGACACCTGGAAATTACTAAAGTGTTCTTTCATCCTGTTATACTTACATTAATAGTCTACTAACTACTGGCAAATATCTGCATTTCACAACTTACTATTTTAATATAGCAAAAAATGTGAAACATCTTCCATGTGTCATTTTCCCATCCTTCAGAGAAAAAAAGAAATCAATAGAATTGTAATTTTATCTGGGGTTGGTGAGCTCTTAAATGCTGCAAGCTTGAGCACCTCTTCGTTTATTTATTTTATATTTTAGAAAGCTTTGTGGGCAGTCAGGCTTTTGTCATGCTGTCTGTTTATCCATGCAGGAAGCCCACTTTCAGGAGCTATCTCAGCACTCCAACTCCCTGGATCAATTAAACCTAGACTTTTGCTGAAGTGACTTCTTTGATATGGGGTGATAAGCAGCTGTCTGTCCTACTCAGGCTTAAGGGAAGTGCATTGCAGGAGAACTGAGTTCTCTTCCAAATATCAGGTCTTTTAAAGTGCTTTTAAGTCTAAGTGGCCAGCATGGGCTGTTTGTGGTCTTGCACACTCTTAAAATATGGTGTAAGGACATAGTAGTCCTTGGGTATATAGAAAGGGTGTATAA
>JANHGB010023635.1:15000-24474 GCA_026283785.1 Coracopsis vasa
TTTCACTCAAACCAGTTCCTGGCAGTTACAGGCTTATTTTGTTCCTGGCAAAGTTGCATCTGCTGGCCCTGTGCAGCTTTAGGTATAATATTCTGGTCTTACTGAGTATCTTGGACCCCCGAAGCCCCTGCTGTGCTTCACAGGAATTGAAAATACTATGTAATTATCTTTGAAAAATCTGAACCAATCAATTGCATTTCTTTCTGTGTTTGAAAGAGGTTGGAGGTGTTCACATTTAATAAACTTTTAGTTTAATGATGTTTAAAAAACCAGTGAAACTGATGCTAAGCCTTTTTTCACTTCAAAGAGTATTGGGCAGTTGTTACATCTGAAGAAAATACTTTCTTTTATGTTAATTTTCTAATCATATTATCAGGGGTACACTGCAAGAACTTATTGTCAGAGACAAATTGATGCTCCTGAATCCAATCTAAATGGGATGGATCTAAGGGTATTCCCAATACAAGCATTGCCTGCTCCAGAGGATTCACCCCGCCTGACAGTCACCACTGGAGAGCCTCACAGTCCTGCTGCTGTGGGACATGTGCTTGAGGGGCTCATAACAGATTAAAGCTAAATTGGGAGCAATTTGAAGGTGTCTCAAGTAAAAGTTGGTAACACAGGTTCATGGACAACTTCAAAGCAGTGTTCGTTCCTACTGCTCGTTCTGCAAGCCGAGCAGTGCACTGCAGGTGGCTCAGTGCCTTTGAAGTCTGTGGGGTTTACTTGAGCTACACCAGGAGTCCATTACACTCTTCGCATAGCTCTTTAAATAGAACATTGGGTATGAAGAGGTCTTTTAGTCTGTAGGACAGGAATCCAGGACACATTTAAAGAAAAGTCCCAAGTTTGGAATGATGGCGCTTCAAAATGGTGATGCCCTGATGCAGCTGAGAGTGGCAATTCTTTGAACACTTTGCCATGTATCTAATACAGGATCCAGAACACTTGCAAAATGAAGTAGACTTCTTCCAGTTTGTCTCGTGACAAAGTAAGCAGAGTGGGTTTATAAAAATATAATAAGATCGGACATGTTTTAGAAATACCTTTATGATGACTTCCCGTAGGGAATAGATACCAAAGTGCCACCTGTGCCTTAAAAAAGATTCCTGTGCACTAAAAAGGCATAGAACCACGGAGTGGTTTGGATTGGAAGGAACCTTAAAGACTATCTAGTCCAAATCCCTGTCACGGGCAGGGACACCTTCCCACTAGACCAGGTTGCTCAAAGCCCCATCCAGCCTGGCCTTGAACACTGCCACGGATGGGCAGCCACAGCTTCTCTGGACGACCTGTGCCAGTGCCTCACCACCCTCACAGGAAAGAACTTCTTCCTAATCTAGTAGCTCACTGATGTTAATTCCTTCTTTTCTTAATAGTGAAGGGCCGCTTGTAAGATCAGATGGCAGTTGTTTTGCCCTCTTCTTTAGTACAGCATCTATCTACTATGCAGAGTCTTTCACTGGCTTTCTAGAAGGATTAGGTGGAGCAAAATTAGATGAATATCATCTTAGTAAATGAATTAGAATCTCAGAATGTAGATGAACAAACTGTTTTTCTGTTCCTGAGCAGTTGTGTTCTTGCAGAAGTTGTCTCTGTCTTGTGATAGCTTCAGATGGCTCAAAGTTCAGGTGATCTCTTTTCTGACTTGTATGCAAGATAGTACTTGAAATCTTTTTAATTCCCCTTCTGATCACTTAAATGAGCTACAAATGAGAAGAGCTCCTCTTTTCTGCCATGGTGCTTGAAAGGGACTGACATAGGAGTTCCTTCAGATTATTTTTTTTTTTGCTTCTCCCAACTTCTTCCTGAGTAATCACTCTACTTGTCCTACAAGGTGGCTATTACTCTGATACTGGCTGGGCATCAGGCTGCTGGTGAGAGGTGGTGAGCGTCGCTTGGGTTTTTTTTCCGTTTCCTTCACTTACTAAGCTGGGTTTATCTCTACCTGTTCTGTCCTCTGTTGTGCTGGGGACAGTGAGGAAGAGCTGTGTGGGTGCTAGCCAGGGTCAACTGACAGCAAATCTTTATCTCTGTCACCTAGCTTTGCTGCTGTGCTATATGGTTTGCTCACTGCACAGAGGATGCATTAAAAAATGCCAGTGAGATGTGACAAACGATCATGCAACTGTCCACCAGGGGCTGATCTGGGGTTGATGGTGAAATGAAAGCATTAGATGACCACTATACTGAGCTCTGTGTGTGTTTCTCTTGGGGTGTGTAAGTTTGCCATTTGTATTCAGAAATATAATGTTCAGAAATGTAACATTCAGAAATGTAATTCAGTGTTGTATTCATAAATGTAATGTTTCAGAGATATATGTAGAAATGCATTTTATGTAATAGCGATAAGGATGATATTTTAGTAGATGCTTAGTGTTTCTGGTCTGGGGATCTCTACCAAATCTTTCAAAATTAAGTTATGAACTCTGCTGACATAAAGCTCTGTGTATGTTTCACAACTTCATAAAGGACTAATTTCCCTTGGCAGAATTGCATTATGCCCGCTAACCCAGACACAGTCAGCATCACAACTGAATTGCTGTTATTCACCTAGAGGTAGAGATAACTGGAAAAATAAAGCATCCTTCCCAGGTTCCTGAGATCCCAGTTCAGCTCTGAGTCTGTGTGGTGAAGTCTCCTTGAAACTAGAAAAACTATTTTGTAAAACATCATAAGTTTATCTTAAAATACATCGAGGTGGCTTTTTTGGTTTTGAGAAAAAAAATTTTTAAAGCCCTCAGCTCTCACTGCTTCACAGGCAATATTGAAAATTTTGAGTTAGTGGAGTAATATCTGTCTGCAAGGGACGTTAAAAAGTTTTCCAAGTGGCAGGAAGTATTTCATTAATGTTTGCACTATGATAATTTAGGACTTACCTACAAAAGGTAACTCAGGAAAATTACTCTTCTTTGAATCCATAGCTGTCATGAATTCCAATCAAAATCAAAAACCTATCTAATCATTTTGTTTGATTTATTTTGTGACTATGGGATGCTAAGAGGAATTAATTCATAGTCAGAGTTAACCCTGCTTGGAGAAGGTATGTATGATACTGAAGAAGGAAAGGCAAATGGGCAAGTTGGATAGTCCAGCTGTGTGTTGTGTGCAAGGGGAAGGAAGGGAAAGGGGCACTTGCGGTTCTGGATGAAAACGGGACCAAACTAGCCCCCTGTCCCCTCTCCACACCTTGGTAGCTGGGTTTTGGAGCTGGCCAGCCGTGCCGGGCATGTGGAGGAGCCTTTCCACCTGCAGTGTTTACAACTGAAAAGGGAGATTTGCTGTAGAAATTGTAGAGACAGGCTCCCAGCTGGGGGCTGCGGGACGGGGTGGCTCATTGGCGTGAGATGGTTGGGTCTCCATGGCACAAATTTGCAGCGTATGTTTTGAAAAGTACATGTGTGTTTTTTTCATTACATCCTATTGTGAGTGGCTCATATGCTAGCAATTGCTTCGCCTACAGTGATTATAAAGGGTGACTGTGGAAAGGCGAAGGGAAAAAAAAGGGTTGGTTAGTGAATTGGGAACAATGGTAATTTACAGCAAAAGCAGGAGGAAAACTTCTTTTCAGTTTATTAATAAGCACCATAAAAACTGTCCTGTGGTGTCTTTGAAAAAGTTGTAAGGATGTTACACTGTTCTAAAATGAATAGAAAATGTTTCCTGAAGAGAAGCTTGTTAAATAAAATTCATCAATTTGTCTAAGGAGTTAGCTACCAATTAAGAACAAAATGTTTTATTTTCACTGGAAAATAGTCTTATTACATTGTGTGTCAAGTGTTTAAGAGACCAAGTCCATGCAAAATGTCCAGAGAAACTGCACAATGGAAACCATCGTGGTTTTGTAGTTTTATGTCCCCTATGTATTTACAAATAAGACATTTATCCTTCTTGCATTCATTGTGGTTTGTGCACTACAGTGTGTTCCTCTCAGACATGCAGCTTTGATCTGCTGGGTACCACTTTTTTATCTTTTGCTTGCAAAAAGAGCATTCACAAGTTTGTCTTAATTCTCACTTCTTCATACTGCTTTTGTAGCCAATTTTAAACCCTCTTTGTTTGTTATTTTGTAATTCACAGTTTACCTATAGCTGTTTGGAGGTGTCACTCAAGTGGACAAAGATGCACTTCTATTTTCTCCTATTCCCAGCTTAACCATGCTCTGTACAAGACCTGTTGTGATTATTTACACACTTTAGACTGATCTAGGTTTTGATTTCTATTTTTGGTTATGTAGACAAAAATGCATATTTTTGATCATGAAACTTTCACTGGATTAGTTCTTGTTGCGTAACTGAGGGGAAAAGAGTGAAAAAAATCAATTGTTTGATTTTATTTCTTTTTTTAATTAATGCAGCTATTTTATTATCTGCATAATTGTTAATAGTAATTCCCTGCTTGTTCCACCAAGCCCTTCTGGTTGAAATGTTAATAATGAAGTTTTATTAAGTCCTGTAAGGAGTGCCTAGTTATAAAAGTTGCCCTGTGTTTTTGTAGCTGTCAACGATGAACCTTATTCTGTCTGTCTTCAAACAAGAGTGTTTGCTAAAATTTCCGTAGATTCATCAATAAATTGTTGTAAACCATTTTCAAAGGTCATTAATTTGGAGGGGTTTTATTCTAAATTTTGAATTTTCAAAAAAATTTTATTTCTCCAATATCCACTATTTTATGGTTTGAAATATAACCCTCTAAGAGGAAATTTCTGGGCTGTCAGCCTGTGTAGGCAGCAAGCACCTGTGACACCATTGTAACCTTTACTCAGGAAAAGTTGAGCTTCCTTGCTACAGTGAGCAAAACCGACTGTGCCAATAAAACGAGTTTTCCTCAGCCCATGAAAGCCAATTGTTCACACCCCCCCCCATAGCAAGTGTGTCTTAACAATACTTTTATTGTAATTTTATTGCCAAATCAGGTGTGAGATTAGATGTTGGATGTTACATGTAATCTGCTTGGAAATCAAATTATTTGACCTCCAAGCCCACCAATGCCCCCTCCTGCTGGTTTGCTGTTAAATATGCAGCATTTTCCTGTCATGAATACAAATCGAGGACAAATTAGAATCTACAGACAGCTGACCTGAGCTCCAGATTAGAGACTGGGGGCTTGTGCTGTTTTAAGTGTTTTAATTACCATAGTCCCTGTAGCCAGTTGAAGGACACACAGCAAAATGATATTTTTTTTTTGGTGACAAAAAGGCAAAGAAAGAAAGAAAAAGGCTCCCTCCATCTCATTTGAATTTTTCAGTTTCATTACATTTGCACTTCCATTGGAACTATGCTAATTTGCTGCATGAAATTAGGTCTATTAACAAAAAAGTGCACTACTTTTACAAGAGTAAAATTTTACCGTTTTCAGTGGTGGGCTTTTTCTACTTTGTTTACATGCTTTCATTTGGGACTGCTTGAGAAATGACATCAAAATCTTAAGGGGATTTTACTGCTAAACTTGGTTTTCACTCCGGGCCTTGCAAGCCAGGTTCAAAGTAGCTGAAATGGGTAATAGCAGTAGTTGAAATAAAGCACACAATGCTCCACAAGAGAGAAATTCCAATGTGTTAGGCTGCATTACCGTGAGACTTTTTGATCGTTTCTCTTAGTATACCACGTATAATAATATTTTTAAATTTTCAATTTAAAATGCATCTTGTCATGAAGCACATGTTCTGCGGTTGTCTGGGGAGGAGGAAGTGGGGATGCCGCTGCACTGGCAGGGCTCACAGCAGCGTGCTGCCCACAGTGCAGATGCACATAGAGAACGGTTTACATCAGATAACAAGGCAAAGAAATTTTCCAGAATGCAACTAAATATGGTTTGTTCTGTTGCAATCGATCAATAGGTAAATCGATGTGATGGTGGGGCTTGTGCTAGGGTGTGTATTGTCCTGATGCCTTTATCCTGGAATTTGCATTTTCTGTTTCTCGTGTGTATTGGCCCAGTGTTGAATTGATTAGTTATGCCTACCCAGTAAGCAGTGAAACATTTTTATATACTCTGGGGAAATAAATTTGGCAGAAAATCAGCATGAGTAGATTTAATTATCACTCCGAGACCTTTTTCTTTTCTGGCTTAGTGATCCTGAAACTCTGTGTGTTTCAGTGAAATCTGTGTGGATGCTAAGCTTCGCTTCCCAATTTGTTCCTCCACGCAATGATAAGCCAAGCAATTACTGGTTTATTGATTTTTCATCATGGCAAATTTAAAGTTGATTTTTTCCTGAAAAGGCAGAGGTGATTAAGTGTTTCCCCTCGGTTCAGTACAAGAGAGCTATGTGGCAGAATCTAATATCCTGAGGTCAACCTCTGCAGGCAGATAATACGGTGTCTTGGCCACGTGTTAAGGAGAGAAATCAGGGCTACAAATGTGATAGGATATGTGTGGAGACAGTTTAATTTGTTCCATTTATATGAACAAGTCATGTGGCACATGCTTGGAAAATATCATTTTGAATAGGCTTGCAAATGAAGCCCACGTGGGCAGGAGGGACAAGTGAATGCAAGCGAGAGGTGTTAAAGCATTTAGTGCTGGGAGACAATTGTTCTTTAAACAGAGAAATAAAACAAATCTCTGATGTGTTATTCACAGATTTAACAAGATGTATATGCTGCTTTAGGGATTCTTCTGTTGCTGGTTTAGTCTGGCATTAGCAAGGAAAGTAAAGATAGAGTCCAGAGAAGATGGAGTTTGTGTCTGAAGTGTTCTCACAGCAGTCCTGGTGAGGAACGTGCCTTTTAGAGCAGGTTTGGAATACATGGATTAATAGGATTTAAATCAGAGCAAGAAAATTGTGCTCTGCAGAACTGATATAATGTATCTTTGTAGCCTAAACGGACTTTTAAACCAGTATATTTTATGGATTTAGTTAAATTAGCGTATACACACACACAGTAGGTAGTTATAAAGTATCTTTTCTCCTTTCTTTGTATTTCCTATCAAATTGATATGTAAATCTAGTTTAAAAGATTTTTAAAAGGAAGATAATTTGCATGCACTAAGAAGTCATTTCAATCACTTTGGGAAGAATCTCAACATTTTCTTTACTGTCTTCTGCCATTTATCTCAGAAATGCAAAGGGACAGCATCAGTAAGGGCTTGCCATGAAGGAATGGTAGAGAAAACAAAATGGTAAAGGTTAACTAATTGATGGAAAGTGTATGAAATGGGGATTATATGAAAGTGATGGGCCCGAGTTGTAGTATTTGACTCCAGATTTTCAGTGCCTCAAAGTCTGGTTTGGCTAAGGTGTTATCATTAAACTAGTCTGATCCTTGTCCTCAATCAACCCCATAAACTGCATAGTCTCAGAGCTACATTTTTGATTGTTCTACTGTTCCAGCTTCACTCAGTAGTATTATTAGAAATTCAGCAGAAGAAATTCGGAGAACTCCCTTTTTACTAAATAGTGTGAATAAAATGCTATTTTATCAAGTAAGACAGTTTAATTAGATACTGAAAGCATCAGAAGATTTGCTTCTACTGTGTCTTCTGCGTGTGTGTGCTGCCTGGTACTGCACCAGCGTGATGCCATTAGTGCTGTCGTTTGAGTTCGTACTGGCTTACTGAACTCCCTGTGGCAGCAAACTGAGATCAGAATTTCCTACTAAAAGTCCTCCATAGACAGAGGGAGCTGCCAGGAGTGCTGTCCTCTGCCTCCTACACTGCATTGCTTAATGAGCAGGATGAGTTCATCCCCGTACCTTGGCCAAAGCAGGTACTTTGAAGGCTGAGGACGTAAAGCCTGCATGGATTTTGAGTGATGAGAGTGACAAAAGAAAAGTTAGTACATACAAGAAAGCCTGGAGGACTCAGCTTTTATAAGATCCCTTAATTATAAATTCTACACGTATCATGAACAATAAGCTCTATTTTTTCTCATCTATAACTTGCTGGACAAGAGTTCTCACATGGAGAATCTAACACCTGGGTTATCCATGACAAACCAGCTATTCTACTTAACACTTCCTTTAGTGAAAGTTAAAAGACTGTACCTGGATGCAGCTGATATTCAAACCAGAGGTTGAATCTGTGACGAGAAGGTTTGATTGCATGAGGTCAGGCCATGTAGCTGTAATAAGTTAAAGTGCTTTACGGAAATATATTAGGATGCCCTTAAGTTCATTAGTTATTGCCTTAGGTCATAGTTTATGTTCAGTAAATTTTATTGAAGTTCAGTGTTATGGCAATGACCTGAACTCAGTCTGTTAAGTCTCCAAATTATTTAGTATATATAATATATTTAGTATAGATATGATTTTTTTTTGCTGTTTTATCAAAATTGTACTTCCAAATATTTCCATTTTTCCCTTCACAATGGCAGATTTTAAGCTAAGTGTCAGTCTCTGCAGCTCCACCCTTCCTGTCCCTTGTGTGCCAATGCTGCTTCATTAGTCTGACACAAACACCTGGTGTTGTGCTTCCAGTCTCTGGAGGATGTTTCAGCATCTGGCACACACTGTGATCTTTTTTTATGTGCGTTTAATCTTTTTATTGACGTTTTAGAATTAAAAGTAAGCAGAAACAAATCAAGGATAATATAAAAATGTGAAGTTTTGTGTGGTTGCAGTGGTATAGTGCAGCATATTAGGAAGAGCATCCACATAATAACAAAAACCATGAGGGATAAAATTGCAGTATGAAATGTGGCACCTTTAGTGGCCACTCTCTGTGACCATATTCTTCCTCAACAGAGCTGATGATCAAAAAGGGGATCAATAGAGCCCCATAGCTAATGGCTATTTGAATAATCAATTCCAGGCTTTTTATTAAAGCTTCTGTAATTAATAATCACTTTTAAGTATGTTCCTTAAATTTTAGACTACTTTGTGCCTGCCTGTAGCCTTCTGCCCTTTCCCATTTTGTACCTCCTTCTTTTACTTTCCTGCCTTCCCTGGAGAATCCCTGATCCTGGTGCCCCGTCGTGCTGCAGGTCAGTCCCTGAAGATCTGCTGTCCGGTGTAACGTAGTCCAGGTTTCACTGGTGCTGCTGGTGCTCCAGGCTCACCTAACACAGCCAAAGGGCTGTGTGTGCTCCCTCCGCTCCTCTGCAGCCCACCTCTGGAACCAGCAGGTGAACAGAGGGGATTCTCCCCGTCTACTCCACTCTCCTGTGACCCCCCGCTGCACTGCTGCATCAAGCTCTGGATGTGGACCCCTTTGAGCAAGTCCAGAGGAGGCCACAAAGATGCTCAGAGGCCTGGAGCACCTCTCCTATGGAGACAGGCTGAAAGCTGGGCTTCTTCAGCCTGGAGAAGAGAAGGCTTTGGGGAAACCTTAGAGCAGCTTCCAGTGCCTAAAGGGGCAGGCAAGAAAGCTGGAGAGGGACTTTTTACAAGGGCATGTAGAGATAGGACAAGGGGAAATGGCTTTAACCTGGCAGAGGGAAGATTCAGATTAGACGTTAGGAAGAAATTCTTTACTGTGAGGGTGGTGAGGCACTGGCACAGGTTGCCCAGAGAAGCTGTGGCTGCCCCATCC